>ML996119.1:0-279197 GCA_010093805.1 Polyplosphaeria fusca | reverse complement strand
ATGGCAGCACCGTACAAATCTGCTAGTAAATTACATAATCCTTGGCTATTACCCGGGCGTGCCCGTGCCCGTCCGTTGCGAACCCTGACCGCAGGAAACCTCCATGGAGGGATATCCCTCCATGAGCAGCTCTGCAGATATTCAAGCAGCTTGAACGGTGGAAGCCATTCCATGAAGTACTTATGGTCATCACCTGTTTTCTGATTTCGATCAACTCAGCAAGTGTCCGTTGCTGCATACCGCGTCCTGTTAGGCCTGTTCAAACTTCATTGTCCTACAAACTTTCTTTGTCTAAATAACAAATAAAGCCTATCGTTTGTAATACCGGAAATGGCTAGAAATATGCCCTCTTTATAGCAAACTAATTACAGAGATAGAATAAAGAAACACTGTTATATTCAGGAAAAGAAGGCCAAGTTTCTTCCATCTCTGCAACACGAATTTGTTCGAACCTACCAAACGTGGAAAATGCCGGTAACTACTAGGGCACAGAGTCGTCGCCAGGCTGCAGAGTTACAGCCTGCACAGCTTGCTCGCAAACCAATCAAGGCAATCAAGCAGCCTTCTAAAAGCACAAAGTCTGCTACCCTGAAGCAGGTTTCAGAGTCCAAAGGAACACGTTCTTCGTCACGGAATCTGCCTCTCGCTTCTAGCCACAGGAACTCGTCGCGAACCTCCAGCGACAAAACCCCGTCTCAAGCCTCCAGCAATCGCAACTCGGACCAAGCCTGGGGCGAACGGAAATCGCGTCAGATACTCACTGAGGCTCCCTTGCTAGACCTTACCAATACCACCGAAAAACAATTCTGGTCTTGCCAAAAGTGCTCTTGTCAAGAAGGAGTGTTTGAAGGCCTAGTTGACAGCTGTGTCCTTTGTGGGCATGATATGGATGATCATGGCCCGGGTGTAAATGACCCCTGGAGGCCCAACTGCGACTACCTATGCAAGCGAGATAAGCTAGTTACCTCAGTTCTACAGTATACACGCCACTACGGAGTCATGGTTATTCGAGCAACGCCCATGGTCGGCAAGACTGCTCTCCTCCAACTGCTTGGCCACCACGTTGTATACGAGGAGCCAGATTTGGAGCCAGTCTATTTCGAATGGAGAAGAAGCGAAGACCGCCAGGGTCTAAAATATCAAAAGTACCTTGAGCGCGAAAGGGCAGATTGGAAGGAAACAAACGCAGAACTTCGCCCTTGTAATCCCAAAGCTCGGATAATCTATCTCATTGACGAAGCTCAAGGGTCATACGAGGACATTGAGTTTTGGTCAATGCTGAAAAACCATCATAACACAAGGATGCAGTCTTTGTTCATACTCGTCTGTGTCTATGGCGCTGCGGGTGTTTCCTACAAGCGCGATCCCAACATTGAGTCACAGGCACAACGAATGCATTCGCTGCAGCGTGTAGAGCTACGCCCTTCGACCTCTTTTGGTCTATGTATGCTCTTCCAGCAAGACGAGGTGGCCCTCATCGTCAACAAATTTGCTGTGTACAACAACTACCAGCTTGGGCAGGGGGTTGCTGAATACGTTTACTCTGCTACTAATGGTCATCCAGGTATGGTTGGGCTGCTACTTTCACACATATCGAATTTGGCCTTTGGCGTAAGTCTTGTTCATATTAGAGTGTTTTCTTTTATCTAACCTTTTGTAGGGCGCGGTTTGTATCCCTCGAGTGCTGACGCCAGATTTCTTCCACAGATTACTGGTCGAGCGTGAGGATAGCTTTGTGGAATGGCTTAATAGATGGGGTAGAGGGGTTTGGTCGCCTTATTGTGAGGGCAACGTGGAACAAGCTCTTCGAGCCTCCATGTACAGGCATCTCAGGCTCTTGGACATAAAACAGGCGCTTCGCAAAGTCGCCGCGCAACCACACGGCCTAACTCGCGCACTGAGAGACTTTGACGCATTTTGTAAGCCTGTGAAAAGGCAGTAATAGCTGAGTTGATTGAAGTTTGGATGTTGGATCCGAGCAAGGTTATATACTCCGGAAGAAGCACGTGACTACGTACAGCATTAAGGCTTACACACCCCCTTGATGCGCCAGGTACAAAGCATCAACCTAGCCTTTCAAAAGAATGTTGTTTTAAGGAAAATGCGCTAGAAAGGAGGTAAAGTAACGTAGGAATCCAGCTTGGACAATCCTCTGTCATCGCATAGCACCCCCGTAATGAGATACCTTATGTCCTCCATTCCTAGCTGCTTCAGGAATGCCTCATGCTTCTGCCTCGTCAAGCACTTTGTGAGACCATCAGCAGGCATCATATTTGTAGGCATCCACTTCACTTTGACGCGACCGTGCGTCACCTCCTGCCTCAGCCAGCAGGAGTGGATATCCACATGCTTCAGCTTTGTCTGAAGCTTCTCTTCGGCCGTAGTGACTGCTCGTACAGTCTGTTGATTGTCACAGAATAGCGACACCTCTGTATCTAGGTTGAAATGGATACCTTGGAAGAACCTGTGCCACCATTGCCATTCACCTGCCATTGCTGAGAGTGATATCAACTCTGCTTCAGTAGTTGACTTGGTGACACACTTCTGCAGTGTTGCCTTCCACTCGATAGGCATGCCGAAGCACATGAAGAGGTATCCTTGTGAGCTTCTCCTGGTAGAAGGATCGTCGGCGAAGGCAGCGTCTGATGCTCCCAGAAATGGCGCATCAGTTAGATCACCTGGCAGGGGATAGGTTCCTGAAGGAACCTCGTCGTCTCTTGACGTGTTCCACTCCTCATGTTGCTGGACGTTGCCGGAGCAGGTGAGAGCCTTGTACTTGTGGTAGCTCAAGTACTCCCATACTCGCTCTATGACTCGTAGGTGCTTTATCCCAGGATTGATGAGATGGCGCGACAGGACAAAATGCGTCCTTGCAACGTCTATCCTTGTACAGCAGGCGGCAAAGGCCAGGTTCCCTGTTAGCTCATTGTATCGCTGTGTTCGGTCCTTGTCTGGCTCTTCCCTGCTTGCTTCAAGCGTGTTATCAGCCATCGGAGCACCTGGATCCCTCATTGGTGTTTGGATATTGTACTTAGCCGTCACCTTGTCGATAAATGAGTCTTGTAGCAACCATAGCTTCTTTGCTTTGCGATCCCTGATCACTCGAATGCCAAGGAACCACTTGATCTCTCCCATTGATCTGGTGTTGAATTCAGCCATAAGTAGCCTTTCAAAGCTCTCCTTGTAGTGTAGCTTTGACGGATGGACTAGTACAACAATATCATCCACATAGAAGAAGACAATTAGGTGAGAGCTGCTGTACACACAGGGGACCCCTTTGACTGGTTTTAGACCGAGCTTGTTGAGTGCCTTGGTGAGAGTGGTGTACCATAGCTTTGGCGCTTCCTTCAGGCCATACAATGCACGAAGTAGCTCTAGTAGTCCGCTACCGTAGCCTTCGGGAACCCGTACATATACGAGCCGGTCCATCTCCGCGTTGAGGAAGGCGTTGGTTACATCATATTGATAGGCCGTAAGATCGAAAGCTGCAGCGAGAGCCATCATAAAGCGAAACACCTTTATAGCTAGTGTGGCCGCATAGGTGTCGGCCCAGCTGAGCTGTAGATCTCCTCTTACTACAATGCGAGCCTTGTGCTTGGTCAAGTAGCCATCCTGGTCGAACTTGTAGGTGAACACCCATTTCAGTGGAAGGATCTCTGCTTCTGCATCCTCTGGTGTCACTGATGTCTTCTGAAAAACACCCATCTGCCAGCAAGCGTCGTATTCAGTCTGCGCAGCCTTCTTGAACTCTTCTCCGTGCGGATGAGTCCTCAGCTGGCTCCATCGCTTTGGTGGATCTGGCAGCTTGTTTTGGTGCATCCTTGTGATAGACGGCTCAGTGTTTGTCGAGATAGGATTCTCCAAGGATGCAGCAAAGGTTCCCAGGTACACTGCATGTGTCGCTCCTGGGCCTCGTCTGCGTGTTGATCTCCCTCCTTCGGAGATGATCGCTGAGGGATCTATGCCCTTTTTTGCGTTTGGATCTGGTCCGCGGCGAGGTGCATTGTTCCTTTTCTTGTCAGGAGCTTCTTCTCCAGACTTTAGTTGCTGGAAACCTTTCCATGTTGGATCTAGGTCTCTGCCCTTGCCTTTGGGGTGGCCTGGTCCTGCTTTTGGGGTTTGCTCTAGCACTTGAGCTGTTTCTTCGTCCTCTCGATCCTCTACACCCCCCAGGTCCTCATCAATCGGCGCCTCTAGCTGTCGAGAGGAGCTGCCTTGAGGATCCTGTTGCGTATCATCAGGTCCGAGCGAGGCCTGAGACGATTCTGGTGTCGGATCAGAGAAAGATGTGTTGCCTTCTGGCTGTAGTGGACCAGGAGTGTTTCCTGGCGTTGGGTATCGATCAGCGGGACCTCCCTTGTCGCCATGCGCAATCTGGTGATCAATCTCCTGCTGTTGTTCGATTGATGGAAGCACCTCAGTGTCTTCCACTGTGTTTAGTGGCGCTCCTGGTGCCACATTCGGATCATTCGGTTGTGACCTAGGCAGCAGGGCGTAGGCCAGCTCCTCTGCTGAGGGCTCGTCTGCCTCTGGCAGATCGACAACCTCTACTATCTCGATCGATTGAGCGTATTGGAGGTTCTCCTTGAAGTGAGTTCCCTGTAGGAACACCACATCTCTTGTGCGGATGACCTTGTTGGCAACCGGCATCCAGACTCTCCATATGTTCGTCGAGTCCCATCCGACTAGGTATCCAATTAGCGCCCTAGGTGCCAGCTTATCACCTCTCTGGATATGTTTGTTGAGGGCAAAAGCTTTGGATCCTACTCTGTTAAAGTGAGACACAGTCGGCATACGTCCATGTACGACTTCATATGGTGTCTTCCAACCAAGCCGTCTCGTTGGCGTATGGTTAAGGATCTGTATAGCAGTAATCGCTAGCTCTGCAGCTAGTTGATCTTTTGGAAGCTTTGAGGATATTGACAGAGCTCTTGCTCGTCTCATCACCAGCTCCCCTGCTTTCTCAATGCCTCCTCCGGGCTGCGGAGTATCGGCAGGCCGTAACTCAATCATGTATCCCATGCTTCTCGCCAGTTCGATAAAGTCGGTGAAGCTTCGATCATTATCAAGCTTAATGTGTACGACGACGTAGTGGAAGCTGCGAAGAATCTTCGATACAAATCGCTTAAAGGCATATAGTAGTGTCGCTGCCCTGCGGTCTGGTAGGCAGATACCTTCATGCCATCCACTATGTTCATCGACGAGGTGGAAAAGGTATTTCTCACCCCCCAGCGTCTCGCCTGGCCTGGCGAGTAGCTGTGCAAGGTCTACAGAGATCCGGAAGAAGGGCCTCTGCGCCCTCTCTGTAGGTCCTCTGCGACTGATTTGCTGCGTGAGCTTTGCGTTGATGCATGTCTCACACTGCCTCCATTGTTTGGTAGTGTCGCCCTCCACAAGCTCGAGGCCAGTGACAGCTTGTGGTAGCTTTTTGATTGCCTCTGGCGATGCATGCGCCCAGATCTCATGTGCCTGAGCTCTTGTGATGCGTAGAGGTGCTTTCAGGTCCCTTGATGGCTTCTGAGGGACGATCCTGGCCGCGTACGCATGCAGTTCCGAGATATCTGGGCGTGCTGATTTGTCACTATCGAGCAACCAATGACCTCCGTTGAAGTCAAGCTTGCAGATGACGTTTGACGGCCTTTCCTGATACAGGCAGTGCCGCCCTGAGTCAAAATGGACCTCTAGGTCTAGGCATCGCGACAGTGAGACGGCGTTCGTAAAAAAGCCAGGGATGTACGCGACATGAGAGAGCTGCCACTGCTGCTGCTTTCCATCAGGTCCTAGTGCAGAGACAATGACTGACCCCCAATCTTTGATTTGAAGCTTTTGTCCTCCCGCGTAGAGGTATGATTTGCCACCCTCTTGAGGTTCTTCGTATGACTTCCATCCAAATGCCTTTGAGTTGCATACGTGTACGTCGGATCCAGGATCTAGAATCCATCGATTGAGGAGAGGTGGGGCAGCTGACGTGTTTTGAGAGCTGAAAGACTGCTGTATGGCGTTTGAATGGGGTATTCCTTGTGGTCGCTTCCCGCCATCCAATGGTCTTGGGCCTTGGGCTGACGTGTTCTTTTTGCTTGGCTCAAGGTCCTCGATCACCTTCCGGATCTGCTCGGCTTCCCCGCTCTTCCCCTCCAGAAGCCTCTCGAGTCTCTCAGAGAGGTATGCCCTCGGCTTCCAGCTGTTAGGCTTTTTTGCGTGTGTGGTGTTGATGTACCAGCAGTCCTTGTACTGGTGTGGCTGGCCGCACCAACACCTCTGCAGACGGCTCTTGGTTGGAGCCTGTTCCTTTTTTTTTTTCTCTTCCTTCTCAGCAACCTCTAGAGATGTAGAGAAGGTTCCTAGTGTGGATGCGACGGGTCGCTGCAGTCGATACAGCTGTCGGAACTCATCAACTAGGATATGTAGCAAAGTGAAGCTTTGCACTGGATCGCCTCTGTTGATATGGGCAATCATATCCATGAGTTTTGTGTTTGCCCATACGTCGTTGAGACCGTTGATCGCTTGAATGAAGTCCTTCTGTGGCGTCAGGTCTTTGAATTCTGGTAGATTTGCCTCTTCTCCAAGGAGTGCAATCTGTATCCAATCGTCGAACCAGCTGTCTAGGTTGGCAGCTTTTGGTCTTTTGTGGAGGCTCCTGTACCTCTGTCGCACGGCTTCTTGATTTGCCCATGTTCCTAGGCTGAAGCGTGCTTGTAGGATCTGAAGGCGTTTTCTTGGGTCCTCCTCAGTCGACAGCAAGTGTAAATGCGTCCGTCCAATGGTCGTAAGGATCCCGTATGCAAAGCCTTCGTAATGTTTTTGTCGAGTAGCCCATCGGGCGTAGTCGTCCTTCCATTCAGCTCGGTCTTCACGCCAGAGTTGACGCTCCTTCTCGGTTAGGTGGGACCTTTGTGGCACCTCACCTTCCTGTAGAGGTCTCTCTTTGACGTAATCGATGAGCTGTGGCTCAGTAGGCTCGACTACTTCTTCCTCGAACTTCTTTGTGCCCTCTGGGTCAACAAACTCCCAGATTTTAAGTCGCTTTGCTTGATCCTTCTTGAGCTGGTACCAAGGTTTCCAGTCATTTGTTGTGTTGAGGATCACGACTTGTTTTGACACAACCTGCACCTGGCCGGTCTCCTGTTGTAGGTCCATATCCATTGTATCGGCGACGATCAGGTATGTGGATCGGTTGGCAGTAACAACAACGACGGCGACGGCGATGGCGGTTTGGCTTTGACGGCGGCGACGACTACTCTATGGCAGGAGTGAGGTGTATTGACGTTGAATCAACTCTTATTGACGGATTATCCCGGGCTCATAACTGTAAGCCTGTGAAAAGGCAGTAATAGCTGAGTTGATTGAAGTTTGGATGTTGGATCCGAGCAAGGTTATATACTCCGGAAGAAGCACGTGACTACGTACAGCATTAAGGCTTACACATTTGCATTCTGTCATAAATGGGGGTTGCTACACACTGAACAGCCAATACTTAAGGCCCAAGAGACAACGTTTACTTTTGCGTCTCCGATGCATCGACGCGTTGCTTATCGCCGCCTCTTTCCAGGCCGAGAGCCAGATGCTGTCGTGCAGAATCTGAGCCTGCAACAGATTTGTACCAACGCCATCGCTCGATTCAGCCCGGCAATGCTCCAGAACCGGAAGGATTCCCAGTCTAATAGTAGCTGGAACATCCCAGAAGCTGCGTTTCAAGAAGAGCTGTATTCTTGTCTGAGCCTGGAGCTCCATTATCTCCCTATTCTGTCTCAGTACTCTTACACCAAAGCCGGCCGGATTGACCTCTTTATTGCGACTCGGAAATGGGGGATTGAAATCTTGCAATGTGGCACCAATACAAGACTCGCTGAGCACATTGCTCGATTCGCGCCAGGTGGGAATTATCACGATTGGGACATCATGGACGACTACATCATCCTAAACTTTTGCTCTAGGTCCGCATTCGAGACCATCAAGCTTACAGGTATGTTTTCTTAGCGTCTGCTTCTGCAGGGCATCGTGTACGTAACAACACCACTGACCGAATTTGTTTGTTAGATACGACGGTTCAATCACATCTCTTCCATGTGGTTGTCGAGCCCGACAAAATGAGCGCGGAAATCTACACGCATGATAAACAGCTGCGTAGCTCCTGGTCGTTGAGCGAAGGAAGACGGCGAAAGGACTCAGATGCGCTTTTCGAACCTGACGAGTTCCTCTCGGGTGCAGATGAAACGGCGGAAGAGAAGCGCGTGATGGAGGAACTAGAGAGGGAGTTGGAGCAGCGAGAGAAGGAGACGAAGAAACTAAAGAAGGAGATGGAGCGACGAAAGGAGGAGATGGAGCGACGAAAGGAGGAGATGGAGCGACGAAAGGAGGAGATGGAGCGACGAAAGGAGGAGATGGAGCGACGAAAGGAGGAAATGCGGCTAGGGGCAGTGCGAGATGAAGATTAAGAGGAGACGGTAAAAGTGCCGGACAAGTCTGCAGAGGGGGGCGACAGGAAAAGGAAAAGGTGACGCAGCATGAGATTCAACCGAGCGCATAGAAATTGATACTACTGCATTCTAAACGCTTGAGATACTTAGGAATGGCATTTCTCCAATCGCAACACCATCTCGGTGTTGACAGCACATGCAAACTCTGCACTACGAGCTGTAGGACTTGGAAATTCGCATTTCAAACAGGTTCGGACAACGGAACCATAAATTGCGCCCATTCGAGCGTCCAGAACGTTTCCAGCAGTCTCAATCATGAGGTTTCGAATATCGTCCAACGTTTCCACTTTTTGGGTTTCTTTGATCTTCTTTATCTTTCGGCCAAGGGGTCTCCAGAAAGCGACTTCGAGGAGTACGACGCCCATGCTATACAAGTCCAGTCCTTTGCTATAACCGAACACGACATCTGGGTGGTAGAAGTAGTCCAGTTCGTTCTCCCCTGTGGGTCTAAGCCTCATCGATTCCATGGCAATATCTCGAGCATACTCAAAGCCAGCCAAATGTGGCTTCGTGATCGAGGGCCTCGATTCGAAGAACAGGACGTTGTCACTCTGCACTGCTTTGTGGAGCCAGTCGGACGTATGCAGCTGCATGAGCGTTGTCGCTAGGGATTGCGCCAGCTTAAACTTGTCGCCGAGTGGCGGCTCCAACTTCCTCCCAGTCTCGATGACGTGTAGGAGCGAGACTGGTGTGGACGCGCCGAATTCGAGAGGCACGCGGTATACAAAGCCGAGACGGGGCGCGTTTGTTTGGTCTTCGAGGTAACCGATGCATTTTGCGATCTGGAAGGATTCTGGCGCCGTTTCCAACATCAGACTGAGGGTTTTGATGCGTTGACGGACGCTTTGCCTTTGGACGGGGCTCCAGGTGTTCTCTATCGTAAGCCATTCTACCCATACTCGGGCGACATCATTGTAGATTTTGACATCTGGGACCCGAGAGACAGACATGTCAACAAGCCGGCCATCCGGCTAGAAGCCAGAAGCCGGCCGGGCCTGGTGTTTTATGGGTCCATTGGTCGGCCGGACGGTCTGATTGGTTACAGAGGCCTGGCCGGCCGGATGGGCCTGGTGGGCCGGTTTCCCAATTAGGAAAAGTTGTATAGGAAATTGGTGATGTAGTCTCATTCGTTTACCCACTTATCTAACCCATATTTAGCGTTCATCTGATCCTCTGTGAGAGATTTCTTATCCACCTCATCGTTGCTCCCAATGCCAGCTCGCCTCCATCTCCTTGTACAGTGTATTGCTGCTAACAGCTCTGGTGCAATGCCCCGTCGGCGGGGCTCTAATAGGTCGCCAAGCTCACTAAAGACGCGCTCACACTCACAGCTTGAAGCTGGGAAAGAGAGTACGTCCAGTGCTAACTTGCTAAGGTTGGGGTAGCGATCGCGCAACTCCACCCAGTATTTAATAGGGTTTCTTGCGTGTTCACTGCCCTTGGCAGCTATTGGCTCACATTGCTTCCACTGCTCGAATTTGTCCTCCTCAGTACTAGCTGGGTCGATGATACTATTGATAATTTGTCAATATTACCCGTCCATTTTTTATTGTGTGTGCGTGGCTTTGGCAAGCCCTTGTACTCGCCCCTAAGGCCTTGAACCTGCAGTTATTGCCCTCCAGCCAGGCTGGCTCCCATGAGTTATTGCAGTACCTCTTGTAGCGGAGGTGGAGTATTGTAGCGACGTAGTAGACGGGCGAGTTGTCAAGCTTGGTGTAGTAATTGCGCGCCTTGATAATAGTGGCTCGGAGGTTGACTGGCAGGTGGTCTTCTGGCGCTTTGTTGTGCGCATCGTGTACAACATCCTTGTACATTTGGAGTCGTGATTTCAGTTCTCCAAGTAAGTGCTCAAACACAGGTATAATCTCAGCAATGGAGTCAAAGCGGCCCATCGCCTTGCCGTCGCCATGGCCGCGGCCTTCAAGGCGTTTTGTGCACTCTTTCAGCGGTCCCAGCACATCTGTATACTCTAAAACAATCTGCCAATCAGCAGCGCGCATGCTGTCTGATCGCATCCAGTGTGGCGCGTTAGGTAGCTTGTTGCCACGGCTTCTAGCATATGTGTCTGTGTTTTTGATGCAATCAATATGGCTGTTGGTGTAAGCGCTCACTGCCACCTGCAGTTTGATGGCGCGCTTAAAGCAAGAGTAGTACAAGTTCCAACATGTGACGACAGGCTTAACAGGCTCATAGATCCTCTGGTTTTCAGTGGGCAGATTGCTTTGCGCAAGGCGCTGAAAATTCTCAAAAAGCGCGTACTGTTGCGGCGTGTTGATGTAGTTGATAACGCCAAGAAGTATACCCAATGGGCCGTCGCATCGCCAATCCTTCATAAGCTTTGTTTCCTCCGCAATATCAGACGTTGCCTGATCGTTGTTGAACGCCTCAGCTTTCTTGCCCCAGAAGAGCACTTGGCCGATGAGGTTGAGCGTGTGAAGGCCGCAGCAGAGGCAGCGATGAACAGGGTCAAAATTGAACTCCGGCCGACGCGCCATGGTAGCTATTGTAGAGTCGTTATTGCTGGCATTGTCAAGGACAAAGTAGCCAACTTTTGTAGGGAGCGATCTCAAACTTCTGCAGCGTTGCTACTACAACCTCAGCCATCTGCTCACCGGTGTGGGCGCCTGTGAGCTGCGGCAGCGCAATAGGCAAGTATTGCAGCTCGCCGCTAGCCAAGACGTAGTGCGCGACAATACCCAGAAAGCCCTTCTTCCCGCCCTTTGTTGTCCAGCCATCAAAGCTTACGTGTATCTTGCTTATCGCGCATGACAGCTTGTGGACAACTCTTGGAAACAGGTGATCATACAGGCGCAGAACAAATACCGACATGCTACCATGAGACCGCCAAAGCGCGTCTTCTGCGACCGGATTAGCAGCTTTGATCAAGGCTTGAAAAGCTGGCTTTTCAAACTCAGAGAGTGGGTAATTGTTATCAACAAGCCAGCCAACAGCCGCGAGCCGAAACCTCTGAATATTGAAGCCAGCGAGCTTGTTGGCAACAGCTTGTGAGACTGGCAGCTTGCCAGCCTTTAGCGCATGATAGATAGATTGCTGCTCCGGCTCCTCATCAGATGGCGGTGCACCTAGCTTCTTGATGTTATGACTAGTCCTCTTTTCCGCTAGGTGTTGCGCGGCCACCAAAATAGAGCTTGTTGTTGAAAAGATCCCACTGCCGGTATCAGTAGCCCGGTGTTGAAAACACCAGTGGCATACCCAATATATGCGACTTGGCTGCTTGCGTAAGGCGACGCAATAGCCATGGCAATACACCCAGCTTTTCTTGAACTTGTGGGTAGACAAAGGCATTTGAAACTTGCGCAGGCAACTCCAATCAATCCCATTGTACTTGTCCATTAGATAAGCTTCAAACTCGTCTAAATCCTTGTCTTCATTGTCTTTAGATGCCTCAGAAGCAGCAGCAGTTGCGTGCTTGCTGCCCTCGGCCGGCGCGGCAATGGCGTTTTTGGGACGCAACTCTATGAAGCGCTGTTTGGGGCCTGGGACCCGTTCACTAGGGCTTGTAGGGCGTTTATGATAGGTGGAGTAGATAGAGGCGGAGAGGCAGCAGGTGCCTGCAAGTCGACATGAATGGGCTGACTGGCAGTCCCTTTGGCGCGCTTGTTTGGGCGGGAAGACGCGCTGAAAGAAGCGCGTTTCTTGTCTTTTCTATTGGTCATATTGACAAGAATGACAGCAGACATGCAATAATACTTGCAACACTAAGAGTTATATTGTGGGTGTGTGTGGATAGAGAGTTTTGTGGACGGCTATATGGGATGACGCGTCGGTGCAGCAGCAGGTGTCTGGCGGCTAAGATTAGATGGCCAATTGGGCCAATCAAATTGCTCAAAACTGCAACACCAAAACAGTATCACGATGCGCAAAAACTACTATACGGCTCACCCAGCCTAACCGGCTTTTGGGCACCTTCTGGCCGGCCAGATACCTATTTTTTGCAACTTCTGGCCGGCCGGCAAAATATCAAGCCGGCCGACACGGCCAATACAGCCAGCCGGATTGTTGACAAGTCTGCCGAGAGATCAGTACTCTGTGTTACTCTGGATAGCCTGTAAGCAGGAGTGGAGGGTTGTACAAGGTGTATTGAGTATGGTACAAGTGGGGTGTAGGTGTAATGAGATGTATGCAGGAGAGATGGCTGACGAGCAGCCTTATGTACATGATGGTAGGTCACATGTATACACGTGACCTGGGCTTATATAGCCTTTAGAGCATTAGACAAATTCATTGACTCAAGGATGAGATAACCGACCTGCCCAGCTTCTTTGGGTAGCATGAACGCAGATTGAAATGTCTTGTTTGAGCGAGAACTGACAGAGATTATGTATTGAACATTCCCCTAGTATCACTGGTTGCATCTCCTGGCCGTCAGTCTGCATGTGTTTTAAAAAATTCTCAGTATTTTCATGTCAACGCCATGTTCTCGGTCCGCAGTACATCCACGTGATCCCAGTGATTAAGAGAGGACGGAGGGCTTAGAGAGCTTCCTATCGTAGTGACTCTCAGTCCGACCACAGGGGATTGCGTCGATAGAAGTGAGGAAAGGGGAAAGATGGGATGGCCTAGGCAGAAGTCGGAATGTCTCAAAAGGAACTGCGGATCAACTTGGTATTTGGACTAACAGATAGCAGCCACTCTGGGGAGGGATGGCCACTCATAATGATAAGCTGACCCTGCGGCCAGTCCTCAACCAAGCTTGTCTCTTCTATTTCACAACCAGGGATCGACTCGAACTGCTTCGGTCTCCTCTCTTTAGAGGGGTCCAAATTGTAGGGCAATATGAACTTGAATGGTTCCTTGGCGTCGTCTTTAGCCCGAGCGCGTATGAAGTTCGATGCACGAGGTTCGCAAGGCTAATTGAGGTACGTTGCCAGCTTATCAAAATGGATCGACTTTCGAGTCTTTGACACGTTTCTCATACTCGCGATAGTCATGTGATGTTACTGGTCCGCTCAGAAAGTTTGACATGACCAGGCTCCCCTAACTAATACCTCGACCTTTATTCGACACGTAGCCGGTAGAAGACTGGGCGAAGTCCCGTTGTTTGGCGCTCCAACGCCATGCGGGTCCACGCGGTTAGATGGTGGTTTGCTCAAGCGTAGTGAAAGGTGTCACGGGGAGTGGCCAATTTCTTACAAAGGGCAAGCTTGTCCTTTGTATACAAGGGTATTAATAGAAGTGTCCGAAACTATTAAGATTGGCCAGGCAATTCTAGTGAGTGAGATAATAACGTCCGAGTGCGAAGTGGTGTTTGGTGTTTGGTGTAGTCGCCGCAGTGTCGGGAGTCGGGAGTTGGGCCGGGGCTCGGGCGCGCGAGAAGGCGAAGAGGCTTACAAAGGCACGAATCCGGGCCTAAGCTACGTCATCGGGTGGAGGCCGTGGCTGTGGTAACGTGAAACATGGAGGGCTTCTCGGCCTTGGCACTCTCTGCCCGCCCGAATCCTCTATCAGCAATGTCACGTGAGCTCCGGGTACTTAACGGACGACCCGCCGCCCTGTCGTCCTGGGAAGCAATATTCAAAGACTCCGGGCCATTCTTGTTCCACCAGCCGACGATATGGCGCTCAACACACGTAAACCCATTCTCATCTCTGGAGCGGGCCTCGCATCCCTCCTCCTCGCCCAGTCCCTGCGCCGTGCCAACATCCCCTTTGTCGTCTTCGAGCGCGACGCCTCCATCTCCTTTCGCGCCCAGGGTTACCGATTGCGACTATCGAGCCAGGGGCTGGATGCCATTGAATCCACCCTCGGACCGCAGGGCTTCGCCAAGTTCTGGGACGCCTGTGGCAAGACTGGGGGCGGGGGCGCCGCCGTGCTGGACGCCATCACGGGCGAAGACATCTCCACCCAATCCAAAGACGAAGAAGCCCAAGGAAGCAAGGCGCAGCTCCAGTCGCGCGGAGGACAGACGGTCGGCATCGCAAGAGGTGCCATGCGAAAGCTGTTCCTGGAAGGGTGCGAGCCAAATGTGCGATGGGCACATCACGTGACGGGCTACGAGCTGACCGGCTCCGGTGTCCGCGCCATCTTCGCCGACGGTTCCAAGTCCGAAGAGGGAGAAATGCTGGTTGGCGGTGAAGGCGTCTCGTCCAAGGTCGCCAAACAGCTGTCAAATGGCAAGCTGAAGGTGTACGACACGGGCGCGCGGGGCATTCACGGCACGGCATCAACCACTGCCTTCAAGGGCCTGGGAGAAGGCGTCTGGCGCATCACGGACAACACCAAGCCGGGTGCAAGCGTCTCGATAATCACCAATGTACGTTCAAAGGACATGGACGATCCTGAAGTCATCTTTGGATGGACTCTGGCAGCTACGCCGGGAGTCATTCAGCCACCCAATGACGACTATACCATCCTAGGGAAACCGGCAGCCGACATTGCGAAAAATCTCACTAAAGACTGGAACCCTCGCTTCAAGCCACTCGTCGACGACATGATCGAGTCCGAGGCGGCCTTCTGGAAGATCACATGCTCCACTCCGACGGGTGTTCCGGACTGGCCGAACGATTCGCGAGTGACAGTGGTCGGGGATGCCGCCCATTCCATGACTCCGGCCAGTGGAAACGGCGCCAATACGGCCGTCAGGGACGCGGAACTGCTGGGCAGGCTGCTGACTGAAGCGGGTGGGTATGCAGATGGAGTGACCGCTGCCTATGAGAAAGAGATGAGGGATTACGCCAGTGAGGCGGTTCGGGGTAGCTACGGCATGGCCTCCAAGGCTTTTGGCGGCAAGATTGACGAGAATTCGCCAACCGTCTAGGGCGTGGGCATATTGACGACAATCGGTGCTCATGCAAGGGCTTTGTATCTTTTGCACATTCGGTGTTTGTTTAGACGAGCAATAACGGGTTAGAAGGAAGCTTTCGGAGAGAATAGCGAGGCCTGCATATTCTACTCTTTCAGCCTAGCTCGCATGTAGCAATTGAATTAGGATCAGAATCTTTGTTCAATATTCAACTTGGTCCTTTACAGGACAAGGGTGAATCCAAAGACACTGCGCAGCATCCGGGGAATACAGTGAACACGTCCCAAGTCTTCTTCGCTAGAGTATTATTTACATCCGTTGTACATGTATATGGTTCTGCGGTGTACCATGCGCTCTCGACCTCTCCCATCTCATGCCTGCTCGGTCTTCTCTCCACCACCCGTTTCCGAAGCCTTCCCCTTCTTGCTCCTCACATCCCCCCATCCCATTCCCCAACTTGCCACAAACCCGACCACGCTCAGGCCGACCAAAAAGTAGAAGACGTTGGCCACGCTGGCTGAGTATGCTTCCAGGAGTCCCGCCAACAAATTGACCCTCCCCCGCACCAAGTCCCGAACAGCCTGCGCACCCCCGCCCGCCTCTAGCGCGCTCTCCAATGCTATTTGCGGTGCAAATTTCACGAGATTGCTCTTCAGACTTTCGGTGAAGATGGTAGTAGCCAGCACGACCGACACGGACCCGGCGAGATTCTGCGAGAAGATGAGGATGGCGAGGGAAGTGGCGAGTGTGGAAGGCGGAAGATGCGTCTGCACGGCCAACATGCTCATCTGCATTCCGGCACCCCGGGCCGCGCCGAGAAGGATCTGGTAGCCGATCCAGGTAGCTGGCGGGGTGTGTGGGCGGAAGGTGGAGATGAGGCCGTTGCCGACGGCGGAGATGGCGCCGGAGAAGATGGCCCAGGGGGTGTAGTAGCCTAGTCTGGACACTGGTCTTGTCAGCACGAGGAGTGAAAGAAGAGGGGAAGGAGGGGGAGGATGCAAGCGGACGTACCTGCGACTCCCGAGAGCAGGGCCATGAGCAGCTGGCTCAGAATACTAGGCAGCATGTCCACACCACTCATGGTAGGACTGACTCCCTTGACCGCCTGGAAATAGATGGGGAGGTAGTTGCTCGCGCCGATCAGCACCCCCATCAGACTCATTGACTGCAAGCAACTCGCCCAAACGACTCTCTGCTTGATAATGGACCCCGGTATCATGGCATTGTCTCCTTCGCGCCATTCCCAGACGACGAAGACGAGGAATGTAGCGACGGTGCCACTAAAGAGTCCGATGACAACAGACGAAGACCAAGCGTACGTGTTTGCGGATCCGTATTGAAGGGCGAGGAGCAGCATTACGGAGGCGGGGGCGAAGAGGGCAAATCCTATGAGATCGAGTTTGGGGATGGTGGCGCGGACGAGGGTGAGGGTGAATGCGGGTTTGGCCGTGATGTCGGGAATGTCGATGAAGAGGAGGATGACGACGGCGAGGCCGCCCAGGGGAAGGTTGATGTAGAAGCCTGCTCTCACCGATTAGCCACCAAAAGGGCCAAGTGGAAGGGAACACACGTACACCACCGCCAAGTAGCATATTCAGTCAGTGCACCCCCGATAAGCGGACCGCTGATGAGGCCCAACTGGGCAACGCCTAGCAAAAAGCCATTGTAGAGCGGCCTCTTCTCCAGCGGGGCAGCGCCAGATACGACAGTCATGCCGCCATTGACCAGGCCGCTCGCGCCCAAGCCAGCAACAGCACGACCGACAATGAGCATGGGCGACGTGGTGGCGGCACCGCACAGCAGGGATCCGAGCTCGAAGACGAAGAGAAAGGCGAGGAAGGTGTATTTTGCGCGGAAGTGCGTGTACAGCTTGCCGGTGAGGGGCTGCAGCGTCGCCGAGGCAAGCTGATATGCACCGGCATACCATCCCACGTCGGGAAGAGAGTGGAAGTGGCTGGTGATTTGCGGCATTGCAGTGCTCAGGATGGACTGGTCCAGCAGGATCAGGAAGCAGACGAGGGTGACGCTGCCGACGACGGCGACAAGGCTGAGGCCGGTGATGTAGTCGTCTTTGGCATGCTTGGAGTCTGTGGATGCGTGTTGTGATGTCGTCTCGGTCGCCTCCATGGCGGGCAGGTGCGCGAATATGATGAAGGAGTGAATGCCTGCTGGCCTCGAAATGCCTGGCAAGATATATGGGAGCGTGGTGGATCGTGCGCCGGCGGAGTGTGCGAGGGTGAATCCCGCCGGGTTGCTACACCGACAGCGCTTTCCGCCCTTTGCATGTCGCGTCGTCGCCTCGTTCCTCGCACTGCATGCGCATCCATGGATCCTCACCTACCGCGTGTTTTCCAGGAAGAAGTCTGTGAACCACGACTCGTCCGAGAGGTCCATCAAGGTCGCATCCATGGGGTCGGAAGCATACGGGGCGGCACTATCTACGCGAAGCAGTCAGAAAGAGACGTCTGCGAGTTGCGCCCTTGCACTGCGTTGCATATGGAACGTCGCCGCCCTTTGACCAGGGCCCAAGGGCGCAGCCGAATCAACGTACCCAGTGTGACCTTCCACGCACTCATGGCCATCCGTATCCCCACCGCCGCCTTCTTGAACATGCTCTCATCTTCGTCCTTGGCCTCGAGACCGAGCGCAGTATGCGTGAGGTCCCACAAGACTGCCGCTCGCTCTCCATATTGTCTGCGGTCCGTCAACACCAAGCCAATGGCAGCTTCACGTGACCCATGCACTTACAAGAGGTCCGCATTTTGCCTCACGACGCTGCGATCCCATCCAGCATGCTCGTACGTCGACAGACGAAACAGCGTCTGCAGGCTGTGTGAACAATGCAGGCTGAGCGGCATCGAAGTCCCCACGTTCTGGGCCGGCTCCATCGACACATAGTTTTCAAGGCAATCTCTGGCCGCACGCATGCAGTCGTGAAGATACTCGATGCGACGGAAGTCGTACGTCTTGTCGCCCCCGCTCTCAAACAAGGCTGTTTCGTGGATCAGAACGTCGGCGGCGCACAGGTACGATATCACGACCTTGTTCTGCAGGAGATCCAACGGAAGCATGCTCTTGACATCTGCCAGTGCCTGCCGGAGTGCTTTTACGTGATACATGGGTGGCCCAAAGTGATCGGGATCCTCGAAACCAAACTTGGTCAGTTGGGCTGCTTCATCCGACACTTTTGTGATGCGCGAGATGGCCACCAACAAAGCATCGTCCGGGGAGTCGCCCTGCTCTGTCAGCTTTGCCACGGCCTCGTCCAGTTGGGCCGTCCACTTCATCGCGTCATATCGCACGGCCAGCGACGACGAGATGAGTGACGACAAGATGAAGAGGGACAGCAGCACGCGCCGCTCCTGGTTGGTCGTCGGCGGATTTCTTTTGGGTGGCTCGTAGAAGCTGTACGGCTTCGGGCAAGTGAGCAGACTGGATGCATTATCACCGAGCGGCCGATATAGTCGCATGTCGGCGACCATGGCTCGCGCCATGTTGGACACTATGCCAAGATACGGTCGGCCTCGCGCGAAGAAGAAGGCCCTTGGTCTGATATTAGCAGAGCCTTGCCAAGCAACGGGCTTTTACGCACCAAGAACAATACACCATGATAGACAAGAGCAGGTCAAGACTTCGCTCCCCTTCAACAACAACTTTCCGCGCCAGTATCTCCTTGTATCGAACGCCCAACTCGACCTGCCTCGTGGGCGATTTGGTGCATGTCGCGTGAAGTATCATCCACAGCATGGGGTAATCCTTCTGCACCTCCATTGCCGTCATGTCTGGAGGAATGTAGATGAATGGAAACGACTTCAGATGATGGCTTCGGAAGAAGTCGAGTGTTCTCTGGCCCTCTGCCGGTAGAAGGTCATAGATGTGACTTTCAGCATACATTGACGGCGACGCATTTGATGCCGTTCTGGATCCCGTGATAGGTGGTGTTAGGATACCGCGGCCACCCTGTGTGACGCTGGCCAGCTTATGATACCAAGCACCAAGATCAAGGTCCGCGCACTCTCGAGACGGCTGCTCGTCGGATGCTGGAGAAGGCTGTTGGCCTTCTCCACTTGACTGCGCCTGCTGGTCTCTGAGAAGAGAGACCAAGTCGTCGAGCTTTTCTTCCAGCTGCGACCTCCGGGAGACTGGTTTCCGGATTCCTCCCCTCCGATTGCCCCCCGTCCGCGAACATTCTTTGCTCAGACGATGGCATCTGGACTCGGCTATCAGTTCCAAGGTTGGATTCTGAGCACGTGGTATGCTCACCTCTCGCAGACCCCCCCGTGTCGAAGAATGCATTTGCATTTCGCTTTCGCACAGTTTGTGCATGCCTGTCCGTAGGGCGCGGGAACTCTATTGGCTGGCGCCTCTACTTCCATGCTGGCCGAGTGGAAGGCGTTGGCACTCGGCAGGAATTCGTCAATCGGAGCAGCCGGTCGATTGCCGGCGAGGGTGTGGTTGATGATGATGATGATGATGAAGATGGCCGAGGGCGGGATTCGGAATTGGAACCCCGCCGCGGTTCGGCATTCAGCCCAGACCTTCCCGCTTCAAATGTTGGGACAACTCCGCTCACGCCGGGATTGACCGCCTTCTCACTCCTGTCGCAGCCGACTCCAACGTCAGGGCCTACTTGTGATAAGGCTGGCTGTAGCTTTCCACTTGACCTACAAGTGTGACGCGGCATGAGAAGACCCTCGCCCTTATCGAGACCAAGCAGCTCCCCTGGATCCTATTAATAGGAGCAGGTACTGTACTCTTCTCGACGCCCGCTCAAAGCTGATAGGCACATGACGTCCTCAATACCATCGAGTACAGACTGGAAGCGTAGTTGAAGGCCAAGCCATGCGGCACACAATTCAAGCTCGCCTTCTAGCCCAGGGGGTGGCGCCAGCCGCAGCCACATCCCACGCACGACCAGAGTACTTTCGACCTCGACCTTTCCCCTTTCAACTTCTCATCTCTCGACTGCTTCCGCGTGGCGTTATTGGAATGGCCCTTCTTGCTCGCATATGTGCATTTCGTTGGCAACAGATGGACTGGATGATAATCGTCGCTTATTGATGTTAGCCACATCATATAATATATTCATAGCTCTGGGATGGCAAGACGCGTTTGGCATCTGGATCGTTGAGCTCGTGTTGACGAAGCTAGGTCCTAACGCGCAGTGTGCCATGGCTGAAGGTTCGTTAGTGTTGGCGTCCCATTCAAGACGGCCTCGATGATAAGCTTCCCGTTGCAAGGCGTCAAGGCGTCAAAAACGAAAGCGAGGAAGGCCCTGGTTTATTCATAAAGCGTCAGCCGTCCTGGGTTTCCGACACCTTCAAGCTGTCGCTTGCTTACAGTCGTTCTTTTCAAAATGAAGTCTCGTATCGTCCTCGCATTCCTCGCCCCCGTGGCCACGTTCGCGTTGACAACCCACCATCATTCGAAACGAGACTTGACGCCGGCGACTGATCTTCCTGCATCGTGGACGTATTCTGGATGCTATGTCGACAGCGTTTCAGCCCGTGCCCTGAAATCTGCATCCTACGTCGATGCCTCCGGTTTGACGGGCGCATCATGCGTCGACTTTTGCAGGTCCAAAGGATATCCCATTGCCGGTACCGAATACTCCACGGAATGCTACTGCGGGATCAGCCTCCCGGCGCAGGCGGCCTCCGACCCCTCCACCTGCAACAAACCTTGCTCTGGAGACGCAACTCAGGCATGCGGTGGACCAAACCGTCTCTCGGTCTATACCGCTCCAGCCAACAGCCAACCCGGAGTCAATCCTGGACCAACAGGATGGAAGTCCCTTGGATGTTATACCGACAGCGTCAGCGCTCGTACACTCTCTCGGAATGCCGGCCAATTGGGCGGTAGTGCTGGCCTCACGGTTGGGCTTTGTGCGCAGGCTTGCAGTGGCTCTGCCTACTTTGGCGTGGAATATGCAGGAGAATGTTATTGCGGGAATAGCATTCTGAACGGCGCAGCCAGTGCCACCGATGGCTGCAACCAGCCCTGCAAAGGCAATTCTAGCGAGTTCTGCGGTGGCTCGAACCGTTTGAACTTGTACCAGAGCACCGTCACACCTCCCACCCCCCCGGTTAGTACTTGCTCTACTGGCAGGCCATACACTCTGTGCTGCATGGGTTTCGCCCCGTGGTACACCAATTCCGGCGTCTGGGGAGGCATCTGCGGTTACAACCCGTCGAATCCCAATCAATTGGTCGGGGCGAGATGCATCGATAGTAAGTTGCAACGAGTACGGATACTTCCCGATGGAGCTAATGACGCCCTCTAGGACCTGCTTCGGGTTGTCCTTCTGGCTTGCAGGACCTGTACTGCGCAGGACGTTTTGTAAGTTGATACTTTATCATTGTTGTTTTTGGAAGCATGAAACTAACGTCGAACAGGGGGGCGGCCAATGTGGCTTGGGAACAGATTGTTGCGCCAGATGATGTGGGGAACAAAGTGGCAATGACCATCTGTCAGGGCTGTTGGCGAGATGGATACTGGTTTGTACATGCAACCCACTAATACAAGTAATTACTTTCCTGCTTTGCTTGAAGATGATGTGCTAGCACTAGAAACATCAGCCTCCCCAAGCCAAGGTGCTCTACATCCGATACTGAGGTCCCTAGTGGTGTTTTTAAAAGGGGCCACTTTTCGTCGTGGGGGCGGGGCATTTCAGCCTTGTGTCGTGCGGCTGAACCGTCACCGCCTCCCCGCCAATGCTGATGGGACGCCTTGATTAACCATTCTCGTAGGTACTGCAGCGCACAACTCGACGTCCAGAAATCTCCCTGCTCTTCTCATCGCTCACTCTGCATTCCACGCTGTCGTCCTCACCCTCAACCGCTCATGTCGACTCCCGGCGAGGTTGGTGCGAAAACAGCATCTAAGAAGAAGGGAACGAGTGGGGCCACAAGCACCAAACAAGGGAAGTGGCAAGGCGAGCATCCAGCTGCCCGGTCGACGCCCGAGATTCATATCCAACATGTCCAGCCAATGAATCTAGGCCCCAGGTTTCCATCACCGAATGCGCCTTGGCAGACGCAGTCCGCTTCTCAGGGTACCAAGGGTAAAGATGGTCGACTTTCGCCAGCTTCGTCACGGCCACGTGCCAACAGTGATGTTAATATGGGGAAGGATGAGCGCGATGCGATGTTTGAGCGAATCATGGCTGGCTTCAGACACGTGAACAACGGCAGCACAGGGGACGGACGGCCTTACAATGTGGTGTTTAGGGCCCCGAAAGATCTGGACAGGAACTCGTCAGGGAAGAAGAACTCGCTGGGGGACAAGAAATCGTCAAAGGACTCTCCGGGAAGCAAGAACTCCTCGGGGGGCAAACTCCAAGCCAACCCGGATGCGACTGGAGGTGTTGGTGCCGGCAAAGGCAAAGGCCAGGCTAGCGACGACAGCAAACCTAGCAAGGGAGCTGCACCTGGAAAGAAGCCGGCAAGATCAAAGTCCCAGGAGAATCTAACGGTACCCAGCAGCAACGGAGATCAAACCAAGCCAGGCAAAAAGACGGAGCGTGCATCATCAGTACCACGACACAAAACTCCACGGCGCCCTCCGCTCTTCGACGTCCAGAAAGACGGCGGCAATCGGCAGAAGGCAAGACTCGCCGATGAGTGGTTTGAGAAGCACGAGAATCTCACCCAGCGATTGGTGGCCAGCTATTCCCAGAGCAAGTACGATAAAGTCCGGGTTGCCGTGCTCGACACAGGCGTGGAGAATGCAACGCGCAGCGACAAGCCCGAATTCATCCGTCAGCATTCTCGCCAGATCAAAGGATGGACTTTTCTAGAAGGAGGCAATGACAAGTTCAAATGGAACAAAGACGCCAATGGCCACGGTACACACGTCGTAGGCCTTATACTGCGGGTGGCGCCCAGAGCAGAGATCTACTCGGCGCGGATACTGAAAGGCTGGGAGAGTACGATTGATCCCGCGAACGTGGAAGAAGCCCTCAAGCACTGTATCGACGTGTGGAAAGTCGACATCATCTCCATGTCGTTTGGCTTCGACAAGGCACACGCTGGCATCGAGGCGCAGCTTCATCGTGCATCTGGTAAGCACATTCTCGTGTTTGCGGCTGCGTCCAACGACGGCGCTACCAAAGCCAACAACATCGCATGGCCAGCTCGAGAAAAGAACGTCTTCTGTGTCTTCTCCGCAACCGGCGAGGGGGCCAATTCGTCCTTCAACCCACCAGCGAGGCCGGGGCTCAATTTCGCGACGCTGGGAGAGGAGGTCGAAAGTGACTGGCCTCTGCCGCTACTGGAAGACGCCGAGAGGGAGAGCGGCGTGAGCACCAAGCGAAAGTCTGGCACCAGTTTTGCCACTCCCATCGCTGCCGGTATCGCTGCTCTAGTGCTCGAATTTGCGCGACAACCGCCCGTGTCGAAAAAGCCAGAGGTAGCGGCGCAGCTGAAGAGGCTCGCCCGCATGGAAGAGGTTTTCGAGCGCATGAGCGAGCGCAAGTCCGGTCGATACAACTGGATCTATCCGTGGAAGTGGATGAATGCCGACTTCTTGGAGAAAACGAGCGACGGTGTGGGCGGCAAAGACCATCACGATGCGGAGAACGGATTGTCCGCTCGAGGTCAGTTGGGTGCTCAACTCATGCTGATAATTGACCGGCACGTACCAATATTCGACCGATGAGGTTTAGAAGGTTTGTGCGCCTTCAAGAGGAGCAGTGCCTGTCGACAAAGCCTCGTGGCTAATAGCACCTGCACCGGTTCGCAAGCGGGAGTGTGTATTGAGGGCTTTCAGCTTGTGGGGTAGACACAAGTCGAGAACCTTGGAGACGTGCGCTCTACAGGCTGAGAGGTCCAAATGACAGACCTCGGAGAGCTTCAGGTCGAACCTGGAGCTATCGACACGCGGCTATATTGATAACAAAGGCCTGCAACTGGTGCATGGATAGGCTATGCATAACGGAGAGATGTGTAGAGATGGAACGTCGAGAGAGTTATAGATAACACGGAATGTCGAAACGCAAATTCCTTAGCTACTGTAGTGATTCGGGTATCTCTGCACAGGCTCGTAACTTGCGTTCATGCGGGAAGACGAGCCTTCCCGGCGATCCGGAATAACCAGCCTCCATATATCGGCCACGATTTGTGAACCACATATATCATATTATTTCCTCCTCTGTGCTGGAACATGGAGGCGATGACAGGGAAGACGTCGTCGCAAACGACAATTCCGATTCCATCCGCCGTGGTGGATCCATTCCCGTTGAAATCTCGAGGACATCCAACAAGCCCTGTAACCTCTCTGAGCTATTTTCCATGATACCCTTTGCCTGCTCTTCCTCCCCCTTCCTCCCTCGCGCAATGCCATATACACTACATCGTGCCACGATACCATCCTCGACCGCCCTTCGCAAGGTATCAGTGGGTTTGAGCAGGTTCTGGTCCATCATGTACATGAAGATTTGCTCGAGAATCAGAGTGATCTTGGCATTGGTGGCTTGGCTGTTTGTTGCCGCACGCATGGGCAGAATACTTTCCAGGTGAGATTGTTCTGGCTCGATGACAGTATAGTCTGGTAACTTCCCAGACAGAAGGGGGAGCAGGAGGTTCGCGTTGAGCGCAATTTGTCCCTGCCCCGCCAGAGCGGACGTCGAAAGCAGCAGACCAAAGATGATGGTCGGCAGATGGACAAACTCTTCTGTGAAGCTGTCTAGCAGATCGTTGAGTTTGGTGAAGCGCAAAGGGAGTGCTTGGGCAACGCGAGCAAGGAGGGCGATGAGCCGTTGGCGTAGTCGTATCGCATCCAGCCCCCCGAGTCTCTCCACCGCACTTTCCATGTCTTTAATGGGGTTATCGTCGTCTTCGTTCTTGGGCTCGAGCTCGTCATCCTGGCGAAACCTCGCTGTTCTTCGCGCCGTTGTTCTTCGCGCCGATCTGGAAGGCCCTGTCGCATCTTCCATCATCTCTTCGTCCTCATCTCCACCATAGTCACCAAAATGATCATTCTCGATGTCGACCTTGGTCAATGTCTCGCCGTCTCCCTCCTGCTGCTTGGGTGCCGCCGCCTCATCGTCCCAAATTTCCTTGTACAGGCTCTTAGATTGCGCAGTCGCCATTGCCAGAATCGCTTTCACCATCCTCCTCCTGTTGGCTCGGTTTGTAGGATCATCGTGGGATATGTAGCGCCAGATTAAGCTCTCCATCAGAACTGCATCTTCATCGGCTCCCTCCAGCTTGCTCGCTTTGAGCCTCTCCAGCCATTCGGTCTCGAGATAGTTCACGGTGAGTTGCAGCCACAGCCTCCATCTCTCCCAACGCCTCTTGTGCAAGACTGAGCAATTGAAGGCCCACCCGACAATGTGCCAGAAGTCGGTTGCTCGATTCCACAGCGACTGAGAGTTGGCAGCGGGCCCACGCAACGACTCGTCGTTGATGTTGGTTTCGGGTACAGGGCATTCGATGCCCAGACTGTGCGCACCAGCACGCCGCCGAGGCTGCTCATGTGGAAACGAATATGCCGCGGCAAGGTCTTCGTGCAGAGGAGATATGATGTTGTGGACACTATGAAGATATGCCAAAGCGGCGTCGGAACCCTTTGGGCCTTCGTACGATGATGCTTTCGTGGTGATGGAAGGGTATACGACCAACGTGGAAGCGAGGGCTAACTGGGAGGCGGGGGGGAGATATGCGACGTAGGGCTTCGCGGGGGTTGAGATGGAGGTGCCGGCGCTGAGGAGGGCATCGAGGAGGGCAAAGCCACCAACGTCTGCGGAAACAGTTAGCGGGCAGCGTGGCAGCCAAAGAGCCACTTGCATTGTCTGCCCTCGAGATACGCTTTCGAGTGGTTGGTGAGCTCGTAAGTCATGGGCTGGGCTGGACGGTACAGCGACTGCCGCGGTTGCTTCCCGAGACTGTCCAAGGCCATCAAAGTGCCCGCATGGCCACCTAAGGCCTCGGTCGAGGCCATGGAGTCAGTGTCCTAGATGAGGGCGGGGTGCAGCTCGCGTCTTTTCGTTCGGCGCGCGGTCACGAGCAGCACTAGGTCAAGTTCGGCTAGTCGTTCACGTTTCCCTTGTGCACACGGCAGCCGGAAGCTCTCTGATGGAACAGACACGTTTGTGGGAGCGAAGATGGCGTAAAAGGCCAAAAGGGTATCTTCATTCCCGTTTGCTATGTAGGGTGCCAATGCATGATCCTGAACGCCTCGTGATTCCACTACGACTTCCTCGAGCCTTTCCACCAGTCCGCTCAACCGGCTCGAGTTGCTTTCTTCCGGCCCATTCCCTTCCTCGGTTTGCGCTTGGGCTTCTTGACTTCCTCCTCGCTGTCCTCGTCTTCACTCTCCACGATGTCCTCGTCGTCCGTATCCACATCCTCGACCACCTTCGCCTGCTTGGCCTTGCGAGTGGCCCGCTCCCTCTGCCGCTTGGCTGTCGCCTCGAACATCTCTTCAGGTGGCTCCTCGGGCGCGACACGCTTCTTGCCCTTTCCCGCCTTTGGCGCATACTTGTCCTCCAAGTGATCGAAGAAGTTGCCACGCGCAACCTGCTTGCGTTGGATCAGTGCTGCTAGACTACCTAGATCTGAGACGTCGTCCTTTTTCGACCTGGCCTTGCTCTTGCTCTTGCTCTTCGCCTTCGTGGCCTCGGCCTCCTCGCCGTGTTGCTCATCGAACTGTTGCCGCCGCTTGACTTCGGCGTCTTTGGCCTTTTGCCGTGCGGCATCGGTGTTTTGCTTCTCATACATCGGCCGGCTCTCGATAGTGCCCTTTGCAATCTCCTCGTCCAAGATCTGCCTGAAACGATCGTCGTCCTCGAGGATGTCGGAGAGCATGACCAGGCTGTATATCTTGTCGAGACTGCCCTTGCATTTGGTGTAGGCATCTACAAGGTCCCTTCGCTCCTCGGCGCTGTTCTTGTAGCTGTTGGATATGCGCTTGATGTTCTCTTCGGTTACGAGATCCTCGAACTGCTGACGATAGAAGTCATGCCAGTTGAAGTCTTCGTCATCGGCCATGGTCTCCTCGGTGCTGCCGGTTCGATCGAAGCGGGCGCGACGCGTCGAGTCGGAGAGAACGGCGTATGCAAAGGCAATCTCCTGGAACTTCTTGTTCGCAGCCGTCTTGTCGGTTTCTAGGGCCTTGTCTGTAGAGGGGTAAGCGAAGCTCATGAATTTGAGTAGAAGGCGCAGTACCTGGATGGTGCATCAATGCTTGCTTGCGGTAAGCCTTTTTGACTTCATCTTCAGACGCATCCTTCTCGATAGCCAGCACGGCGTACGGATTGATGCTTGGAGGGCCGTCGTCGAGGTCGCGGTCATTCTCCATGTGATCGTCCGAGCTGTCTTCGGTTTCGCGGATTTTTCGTACCATCTTGAAGTGTTGATTATGCCGTGGGTGAGTGAGGGAGGCTCGGGTGTGGATGCGGAAGAGAGTGAACGCGTCGCGTCTGGGGGAACATTGGCCGGCGTTTACACGGACTTTGGCCGACAAACGCAGAAGCCACAATCACCGTCACAACGCGCCGCCACGCCCTCGCTCTCACTTTCTCACCTTCACACCTTCACCATATCAAGATGGCTACGGATGGTCCCCGTATTTACACGGGCAGCTTTCCTCCACCCCAGCCTTCAATTGATCCCAACGACCATGTGACATTCATGCGCCTCGCCCTAGACCAGGCCCACGAATCTCCACCCAAACCCTCAAACTTCCGTGTCGGTGCCTTGCTCGTCGATGCGGATACCGGGTCCATTCTCTCGCGAGGCTACACGCTCGAGCTCCAGGGCAACACACATGCCGAGCAATGCTGCCTTGCAAAGTTTGCCCAAGCACATGAGTTGCCTGAAGAACGAGTTGGGGAAGCACTTCCACCCAACTCAGTCATCTACACAACCATGGAACCGTGTAATCTTCGACTAAGCGGAAATCTACCATGCGTCGATCGAATCATTCGAACGAAGCGGAAAGATGGCGAGAGAGGAATCAGGACTGTCTATCTCGGTGTCAAGGAGCCTGAGAAATTTGTAGGAGAGAACGAGGGTAGGAAGAAACTAGAGGAGCATGGGATCGAATGTGTTCACGTCGGGGGGTTTGAAGAAGACATTTTGAGAGTTGCGACTGCTGGGCATGAGAAGTAAAGCTTGTCTGCTGGTGTTGTATTGACTCGACATCTGAGACGGCGCCACAAATGAACCAGCGCCACCATATCGTTGTCCTCGTGCAATGGGAGCTGCTCGAAACGGGACCCGCAGCTCCCCGGACCCGAGTCTCAGTGTCCCGTCCCACATCAACGGGTTGACGTCATGACTCCTTCTAGCGAATCGCGACCTGTGCGCGTGCGATGGATGTGACGAGCTGTTGACGCGTACAATCTCGAGTCAAACAATGAGATGATTCGCATGAGCTTGTGGTTTTGTTCTTTTCTTATATATTGTTTGTGATGGGCGTACTTCATCTCCAAACCTGCACGAGTTCCATGCGAGCAATTGCCCGACCAGCATTTCCAAAGCTTGCACAAGCGTCAAAGGTCGTCAGAATGTCATCCACAGGCGCACCAACAGCCGCGGGCATCCTAAATATCGAGACCAAGGACATACACACAGCATCTGGTGTATCATTATCTCCAGACAAACAAACCATCGTTGGTTAGTCCTGGTGCCTTCAAAATGCGCCATTGAGAGTGACATGATAACAATCCACACATAGGCTCGGTCCTCGACCTCTTTGCCGGTCGGCCATCACTCCCTAAACTCTCACTATGGCGCGACGACGCAACCTTTGCAGACCCACTCACCGTCGCCACTGGCCGTGAGCAGTACTCTGCACAGTGGTATGGGCTGCAGCAAGCATTCTCCGAAATTGAACGCCTGCACCATTCGGTCACGGACGCCGGGAATCCGATCCAGATGGATCTGAAGACGCGGTACAAAATCAAAGGTGTAGGAAAGGAGCAAATCGTGGAGAGCAAGGTGCTCGTGCATTTGGACGCACAGGGTAAGATCGAGAAGTTGGAGGACAAGTGGGATGGAAATCTACCGGAGGGAAGCATTGCGAATGCATTCCGTCGTTTGAATTCTGTGAGCGTGCCGAAGATGGTCAAGGTGCCCAAGAACGACGAAGAGGATGCCAAGATGGGAAATCAGTAGTTACAGAACGCCTGTGAGACGTCGGGCAATGGCATATATACCCGAGTGCGATTTGTACAAGACCATGCCACTAGATAATGAGTTAGTACTGTTATGCAGTGATCATTGATTGTCTCTGCTAGCTCAGCCGGCCGTCAAGAAGTTTACGTTCTCTGATTGGGTTTGAATTGTCTTGGCCAATCACGTATTAAGCGTTACTGTCCATGGACTAGTGTACCGTCTGAGCTTGCTGAGATAGATCATCAAACACCTGTACCGCCTCCGGGGAGTTCGTCCATCCCTTTCCATTGTCAGCGTATCCGGACGATTCAAGCGAGGTGTGCAACTCACAACCGTTGATGTCCTCATTTACGGTAACTGGGACCTGGCATAAGTTCTTGACCTTTGGCGCTTGAGATGAAATCTTTGTACAGTTGCGTAAATAGCAACCATTGTCCATCGCAAGCTGCAGCGAGTCATCTTTCCAACCGAAGATGTAATCTCCATGTTGACCCCAGCCAGTTCTAGATATATTAGAACAACTCGCCGAGTATTCGAGGCCAGTAGACTCACGTATCCCCAGTTGAGAGGACAAGGGGCTGACTGCCATCTTCAGGCCATTCCTCCAGGTTGCTGAAGCCCGTAGTGTTCCACATCACCTCCATCATGAGCTGTGGGATTTTTATGGGATGGCTAGCGGGGCACGTGCCATTGACTATCGAGAACGCTATTGCACCGCCAAGAGGATGGGCAACGTGGTCGCGGTGGTTTGGGCTATCAAGGTTCTTTCCATCCCAACATCTGCGAATACGTTAGACATTGTTCAATTCAACGCGCTTTTGTGCACGAGGAGCATACTGTGGGAAGATGATGTTGGATCGTATCCCCCCAGGACAAGGCTGCCTGGGCAAGTAGTCCGTGTCGTAAACAGGGTCCATGCAAGGAGAATACATGCTCCCCCCAAAGTTGGGTTCCGTAAAGCAGCGGTAGCATTGCTGCATGTTCTTGCCCAGATTCTCAGACGTGCGCCTCATGGAGTCGCCGGTAAGCATCCTGAAACCCTGTTTGATTGTCAACACTAAACATGTGCGAGGACCTTGTGACCAGGCTCACCGGTCTGAATGCGACTGTCGCGTTTGGGGCTGATGAAGTGTAGTAAAGAGTAATCCCTGCATTATCGCCATCATTGAACTGGTTCGCCATCTGCGGGACACGCTTGTAACTCCCGTTGCGTGCGCGAAAATAGAGGTTTGCCGTCCAGTAGTTGGAGAAGTCTTGATCAAAATGACATGTCGTGCAGGTAGCGAGTTTCGCAATATCGGTCGATGGCATTGCAGCATTGAATGCGTTCTTGTCCAGCGGTTAGCAGTGTTCGGAAGGTGCCAGTCTCTAGCTGTGCGTACACCTCCAACTATCTGATGCATGTGTGCGGACGGGTTCTCTCCTGGGTCGACAAGGCTACCAAGGTTAGTGGGCTGTTTCAGTGAAGGTAACCACAGGACTGGACGTACGGATCGAGACGTTCGATGACAACCTAACAAGTTAGGTCTAAAATCGACCAAGAATGCACGAATAAGTACCTGGGAACAGCCAAAGCGCAACATGGCGCCTGGGCCTCTCCTTCCACCGCCTCGGAGCATCGGTTCGTCGAGCTCAGTCCCGTTCTGCGAAAACACATGACCGGCCAGCGATAATAGCACGAGAGCGAAACGAAGCATAGCGATGGCCATGGGAGACTGTGTCAGTTGACAAAGGTTCGAGCTGGAGGGCGCAAGTGCGAGCCGCGTGGGGTCATACCTAAGAGACGAAGTCCTCGGAAGTCGGGTAGTCTCAACGTGCGCTCAGTAGATCAAGTGCAGTCGCGGAGCCCATATACACAAATTCATAATATCGCAGATAGGCAGTTGTGGCCTATGAGAGTGGGCCTTACTTTATTGATCTTCGGTCATTTTGCCGGGTTGATGTCTTGGACCTGGTTGTCGGATCCATAGGTCCGCGAAGGATCTTGCCGGCATGTACTCACACATGAACTCGTGTCGAGGCTGCAAAGACGGATGCGTGAGGGTTGGTCTCCTTGAATGTTGATACATGGAGCGTAAGTGGCATATGCAACCTCGATGCAGTTTGCGAATCCCGGCACCCATGTGGTGAGCTGCTTGAAGCCGTGTTGGATACCTGTCGCCACTAAGAATGTCACTTTGGCATTGCGAAATTTGATGGAGGCTGCATTCATGAATGTCTGGCGCCACAGAATCAAGCCGTGTGCTGAGCAAGCGCATGCCGCTGGGTGCGTCCTTGATTCCACTCTTCGCGACATGGCGAAGTCTTGTACTCTTCAAATTAACGACCCAGCATTCATCATCAATTCTTCTTTACGCCTTCGCGATTCAAGCTTGATTTCTCGCGCGGCCATGCGCTCCCCACGAGCTTTCCTGCGCTCCTTACTCTTAAAATCACGCTCAGCTCGGAGTTGCTCCTCTTGCTGGGCCTTTTGTTTCTTCGAATTTATCCCATCTGTGATCTGCTTGTGTTCTCTAGAGGTAAGCCTCCAGGGTGTAGAGAGAACCTGTTTCTTCCACGCCGCGGTCTCGGCCCATGCCTCGGCTTCCTCGTTGGTGGTGCGCACGATCCAGACCCTCTTCAGTTCGAGCTGCTTCTGGCTCCGAAACTCGGAGATGGTACACTTCGCCTTGATGACGGTGCCAATGTCGAGTGGCTGGTGGTTGACAGTAACCTCGAAGACTCCAAGTCGGCTCACAACATGCACATTATCCACGACCGTGTTTGACGGAAACTCGACAGGGTTATATGTGTCTGGTGTGAGGCGGACGATCTTGACTTCGACAGTGGCGCCGCTTCCGTCGTCGATGGTGAGGATGGTGTACTTTGTGTTGATGTCGTCGATGGCAACAACGGCGCCAACGACGCACACGAATCGAACCGGGTGGTTTAGGAAGAAGTAGATCTTTTGGGCTGGTGTACCGTCAGCGCGATGCAACTCGCAGGTCGGCGTTGGAACGTACTGGCGAAGTCGGGCTCGGAGCGCAGTGCGTGAACATCGGCGACGAAGAGCTTCACCCAGGCATTGTACGTGGGCGAGGCCTCGAAGCAGTAGGCGGGGAAGAGGCGATAGCTCGGCACGGGCGTAGTCGTTGACATGTCATGGCGGGTGATGCGAGGGAATGGATACTGGGCTGGTAGGGCGGAGACGCGTGTGTCAGGCGACATGGATGGCCGCGGTCGCACGTGATGCACTCCCGTTGTGCCTTAGCACGCCATGCCCGTTTTGGTTGGTGCATTGAGGACATGGATCGCGCGCGCAAATCGACGCGGCTCCTCCTGCTCGTCCTGCATACAAATACGCACATTCCAGGGTTGCGACGGCCGAACATGTGAGTTCAAGGGAACAAGGCCTAAAAGGGCCCCTAGCAAGACATGTAAACGCGTCATACATCCAACTTTGGCCAGCGACACCTTATATTGTTTGATCGCGGCCTCGAAACGTTCCCCTGCTGTTCAAGCACCAGAGAACGAAGCAGACAATGACGCTCCTCCAGACGCTCCTGCACGCGACGTCTTTTCGCTCGCCGCTCTTGCGGACCCTCGTGCCGTCTGTTGCGCTTGCTTATGGCATCCAGACGGCCGTCGCTGTGCCATCGATTGCGGCGCGCAGCGAGCGCTTCTACGACTTGTCTGGCAGTTTGACGTACCTGTCGTGCACGGCAATGAGTCTGGCGCTGCCATTTCTGCGTGCGAAAGCCAGCGGAGCTGCTGCTGGAGGCCTGGCGCAATATTTGAGTGCTCCCGCACCTGGACAGGGAGCTTGGTGGTGGAGGCAAGCCGTGCTGAGCGCCGCTGTCGGAATCTGGGCAACGAGATGTGCGCCTCTACTTCCCTGTCTTGATCCATTGCGTGCCCTACTGACCCACACATGTGACAGTGGGCACATATCTCTTCAAACGCATCTCAGATGACGGCAACGACTCCCGCTTCGACGCCATCCGCTCGTCGCCTTCGAAATTCTACCTCGCCTTCTTCGCGCAGGCAACTTGGGTCTCGCTATGCCTGTTCCCCGTCATCCTCACAAACTCGCTCCCTCGCTCAGCCTTCGCCCTCGCAAGACTCCAAAACGTCTCCAAGGCGATTCCATCTCCCATCTCGGCAAAGCCGTATTGGACAGATGTCTTGGGAATTGCAATGTTCGTCTTTGGCCTGAGCTTCGAGATCATTGCAGATAGACAGAAGAGCCAGTGGAGCACCGAGAAGAAGGAGAAGAAACACAGCGAGGAATTCTTGACACGCGGGCTGTGGTCAAAATCACGGCATCCGAACTACTTTGGCGAGATGACGCTGTGGACGGGGGTGGCTGTTGCTGCGGGCGGGCTGCTCATCCGCAATTCTTCGCAAGTCGGACTCGGGTTGAGTGGCTTGGGCGGCAAGTTGCTGGTCGCCAGTATGTGTGCTGCAAGCCCTGCTTTCGTTGCCTTCCTGCTGCTCAAGGTATCGGGCATACCCCTCAGCGAGAACAAGTATGACAAGAGGTATGGTGACAGAAAGGACTACAAGCAGTGGAAGGACAATACGCCCATGTTGGTGCCAAAGCTTTGGTGATCTAGAGTGGGCAGCGTGTCAAGCGTTTATTCAATACGCGATGCCACTGTATTAATCAGGATCGCACTGTTGGTTATGCAGCGAAGAGTTGTAAGAACTGTATTCAATGCTTGAAGGTTGGTTGCCGCTTTGACTCGCGAAGAACCTTCTGTGTTGCATATACATAGTATCACCCAATGAGCCAAGAGAATTTTTAAGGTCTGTGAATTTGATGCATCAATTGTCAGCCTAGTTTCGGTGTGCGGGTACTTGTTGTAGCAGTGCGCAGTGCCTCTCGTGCACACAGGAAGTCGGATATAGGAAAGTGGTCCGTGCCCACTCCCAGCGCCAACTCTACCTCGCGACGAGACTTTAAAATTAAATCTTAATTTCTCTATAGCTCTAAAGAAAATTTTGAAACCAAAATCTAAGACATAGGACTTAGTTTCCATGTCCTGGGCACATCGCTTATGTCCGACTTTCCTGTGTACGAGAGTGCTTCGATTTTCTTACTTGCAATCTACCTTGGTCGCGGCAATCGACGCATGCGATTAAATTGCTATTTTCGCATGCTGACCAGCTTCATATAGATGTAAAGGTGGCCCGAATAAAATATGATTTATTGTTGAAATACTCTTACGCTCCTCCGCATGCCTATGGTTATGAATCCCTGAAAATTGCAAAGTCTGGTACGCATGCCACGACATATCAATTCAGCGTTGTATTACTACACAGAAACGTACTTTTACGCCTATAGAACCTGATTCTCATGCTAAAAAGCCCATACCTTGTTTTGGGTGGGGCGAAATTCGAGGTTAGCGAAACTCAACTTCCGCCTCCTTGACACCAAACCCACATGCAAGGGGTCCAAAGCAACGCAAAAAAAAGAATACACACGGCCTTTCCGTTACCGGGAGTCGAACCCGGCTCTCGTCGGAAGCCATCATTCGCGGTTAATGCTCATGAAAGCGACGGATGCTAGCCGATACACCATAACGGACGTTGTTAATAGTTCATTTGAGTTGTAAATAAATATACTCTTGTTTTTATTGGGACATTTTCTTCCGAAACTAACGTTTGCCTGGCGGGCCGAAGTTCTCAGGACTGGCAGGAAAACTGGGATGAGTCGCCACTCGCGGGGTTGTTGAGAGAACTATTCTTAGATTTGGTGCCCCACGCCGATCGTTCCAGACGTCCGTACTGTCGGCCACATGCCCAGAGACTTAACCTTCATGATTAGAGATAGCGTTGCATTTGATATAGCCGATACCATGAATTCTAATTATTCATTACTCATGTTTTCTCGCATACACATAGCTGGTCTGTTCCGAACCTCGCTATTAATCGCTGGTATCGGTATAGCTCGAATCGGAAAGCCGTCCCGTGGTAAGTCTTAGTCAGCGTTCCTGTGGAGACTTTTGCCCTTGATCCATGGCATCAGAGTTTTCAACATTCTTCTGCGTCCTCTTACATGTAATCTCCTTCAAATTTTCTGTTGCTTCACATACTCGTGCATCGAACTCCTCTTAAAGGCGTCTCATTAAAGCTTCAGTGATGCTGTCTAGGCATACAAATGCCCAACAACTCAAAGTTAAAGATTAAGCCTACGAATCGTAGTTGGCGGCGAGCCCAGCTTTTTGCTTTAATGCGAACGGTGAAATTTGATATAGCATGGAATATTACGTGATACTCAATGGAGAGATGGAGAATAACCTCGTCACTGACGAGGAGTCGCCAAACAAGTACATTAATGCTTATCCTTCAACATCTAATTCCGGTCACAACTTCATCTACTACATTTCAATCCCGTCCATTCTAGCCGCACAGCCCACCAATTATGTATCCACGCACATATACCATCAAACCTACCGGCGGTTTCCTTTGCGGCGTAATATCATGCTTGATCAACGCCTCGGACGCGCACCCAATGCTCCAATAACACGACGACAAGTTGACAATTCATCATTAGCTAGAATGAAAGGTCATCGCGCCCAGGGACCTCACCTCCAGTCATCTTTAATGCTTGCGATCCCTGGTTTCAAATGTACGAGTTCAAGGACATCCGTCAGAATTGACATTGGTCAACATTAAATCTAGATGCTCGTGCACTTACCATAGCCGGGCATCTAAGAATTGTCTATCGAGATGACATATAGCGCTAATATCGGTATGTATGAATCGCCATGGGTATTGTGAATAATCAATCATAAGTACGTAAGTATATCATCATGCTAGGATAGCAGTGCCTCTACACGATGCGCCAGTTCGCCAAATATGCTCCTTTTCGTCGAGTGGCGAGATTTTATCCTCGAGTAGTCCGTCATAACCGATGTGCAAGTGCAAATATCCTTCCCATTGCGAGATGAAACACGAGGATGAATGCGCCGACACCGTAACCAAAAGCACGTAGATCGGTAGCTGCCTCATTGACAATCAATATGGTCCCACAGCTGCCTTCGGTTGCTCTGGGCAGCCCTGGCCCATTCATTGTCAGAGTGCTACAGAACCCGCCCTGGTAAACGACCTCAGTCGTCGGCCCTCCGAGGACTTGGACGGTTGTGGGGTGGGGTTGTACGTATACGACGGAGGTTTGCTGCTGCGCATACACGGTGACCGTTGTAACGGATGCCACGTTGACGCTGCCCCCGCAACTGCTCCCGTCTGGACAGCACCCAATGATGCCGCCCGAGTTTGGTGGAGAGGCGCATGTGTAGGAACTCGGACAACACCTGTGCGATCAGCCAAAGTTTTCCAGGGCATGATTCCGTCTGATTTACCAGGCCGGCTGTCCCATGGAACCGCAGCTCAGAGATGCATAGTCGGGGCACATGTTGGTTGCCTGGGTCGTAACGCCCTGGCCGTCGGAGTTGACAATGTAGATTGCGCCGGAAAAGGGCGCATTGTTGGTGTAGGATTGGGGCACAGCTCCTGCAGCTGCATTTGCGTCGGGTCCTGGCTCGGGTAGGGGGTGTGGTATAGGAACAGGGTCTGCGGCGCAAAGGGCAAAGAACAAAAGAATGGCGGGCGACAGCGGACATGGCATCTTCGGGTCAATTGGAAGGACGGAGGACACAAGGATATAAAGACAAGGGGAAAAGACAAAAGTGAGGGAGGCTGTTCGAAGGTCAGTATCAAGCTACCGTCGAGGCAAGCTCTTTCAGCAGAAGAGAGAGACGAGAAGGGCGCAAACTGTCTGCTGCGGCGGATGGCGGCCCATGTTATGCTCATGGCGGGCAGCTCGAGGGAGCTCCTGCTAGGGCAAGCTGCAGCTTGGTGGTCAGCCTCTTCGGTCATGGCAGCTTGATGGTGTGGACAAGTGGGGTGAGCTCGGAGCCTTGGCCGCAGCAAACCGGGGGGCAGTCTGCTTGACCGCTGGCCAGGTGCCGCAGCGCCGCGGCGTTGAGCTGGATGGCAGACGCCCGCCGACCAGGAGAGGCCTGTTGGGGGCGTCAGACAGGTGAGGCACGCCCAAAGGGCCTTGATTTCCTCCCTCGACGCAACGCCTCGGCCTTGGACGGCGGCTCGGTCGGATGCGGCAGCGTCGTGGATCTGTCTTGCATGTCCTGCGATCATCGTGCAGCCTGCAGCCCGTCTAGCCCAATTCGGGACTAGACAACTCAAGGGGAGGTCGGATGAGGCCAATAGTCAGAGGCTCCTCCTTTTGGTCAAGCTTTGTATATACATTGAACTGAACAAGCCGCTCCACGCCACTCGAAGAAATCAGTAATCCAAGCAACCAGGACAAGCTCATGTAGACTACAACTTCCCCAACGCAACCCATACTTGTCCCCAACTCCAAACGCCTCGCAAAGGGGTCGATGGACGCTCAATCCGCAAGACATCGGCAAGCGAAGCCCTGCTTATGCAAACAAACCTTGCCGAAGAGTGCATACCAATCCCGGCTATCGTCTGAAAGCTGCACTAATCTCACTCACCCCCCAATCCATCTCCACCTCTCCCGAATACACGTCCTGCGCAATCCTCACAATCCGCTCACAGACATCGCCATAATTGCCCTCGCACTCCTTGAGCACCTTGAATACCAAATCGCGACTGATCCCTGGGTCATCGGCATCGCCAAAATGCTTGTCGACTCTCTTCTTTAGCGCCTCAATGCCCTTCCGGACTTCCCGCGCATCGTATGAGCCGAGTAATTTCTTGAAGAGGGAGCGCGAATGCGACGAACGAGAGGCGATGGATTGGGGAGATTGTCCGGGTTGGGCAAGAAGGGTTTCGGTCGACTCAATGAATTCCTACGAGTATATGATCAGTCATGGGGCGTGGGAAGCGGGGAGAGGAGGGAATTACGACAAGTTTGCCCAGAGGGCGTCGGATCACGGCGTCGACGTAGAGGTCCATGTGCTCTCTCATCTCTTCGCCTGCCTTGGATTTCCACTCCAGGAGCACCGGATCCGACCGCGCATCAACCTCTTCTAGGTAGTGGTTCATGTTCTCGATGAGAAGGATGTGGTAGTTGAGGGCTTCCTTGTCTTCTGGATCGCCCTGTCCTTGCGTCGCCATGACCGCGGGAGACTCCTTGGCAATGACCTTCAAACTCTCGAACATGGCCTTATTAATTCTCTGGTATGCATCGTCGACCATGCGCCTGATCTCAAGCTGGCCTTCTTCATCCAGCAGTGGAAGCATGTTCTCTATCGCCACCGAGAAATGGGGGAAGGTCTTCATGAAAGCAATGACGCCTTTTCGTTTCTTAATCTTTACCTTTGTGTCTTCGATTGCGCGAATCTGCTCGTCTACGAATCGAGTGAAGAGACCAGTGAGACGTTCATGCACCTTCTGGAGTGCTCGAGTGAGGAAGTCTTGGTTTGAATCCTCAATCTCGAGGAGCTTCCGGTCAACGGCGTACAGGATGCCAACTCCTTGGCTATCAAATCGTCATTAAACCTCAGTTCTGAGTGTAGAACGACTGAACTTACAGTGGATCTGCTTTGACTGCCCACTCGACGAGGTTCTGGACCTCTGTCGGCCAAAACGAGAAAATGTCTTCCATGACCTCGGCAACACGCTTCGCCATGGCTCTGTCTGCCTCGAAAGGCTTGCGCGCATATAGGTTTGTCGTCCTCCGATCGCCTGGCGGGACGGCAATGACTGCGTCGGGAAAGTCAATGGCGTCGGAAGACGTCGCGTGAAAGAAATCAGTCACGAAGTTTTGCTCCGTCTGTAGGACAGGCCATATGTCGTCGAGTACTCGAGAGAAGACGTCGAAAGCATAAAGCTTCCCAGCCTGAGATTTATCGGCTTTTCCCTCTTTGTCTCCTGAAGCTGCCCGGAGGCCTCGAGCCAGGGTTTGGCTTCGTTTGACGGTAAGTTTCCTGGCGGCGCCCGTGATACTTTCGGCCTCTTTCTCTTGCGCAGTAAATAAGAGGTCCTGCTCATCGCCCGTCGGTTTACGTGCAAGTCGCTTCCACGATAGAATGTTGTCTCGTATTTCGTCCTGGTACACCTGACTAGCCTGGGTTTGGTACATTCGCAGCAAGGCGTCCCAGGATGCACGGTCAACTTCTTTGGCGAAAAGGACGAGTGGGCTCAGCATCCAGAGCATGTCTCGGCCAGCATCATGAGCCTCTACGTTGGCCGTCGTCGATGGCTTTGCCGACCTGTCCATCTTTGTGAGGGCATCCTTGGTCTGGATAAAAGCGGCGCCAAAGGTGATTGTCATGTGCTGTTTGAGACGGTCAAGAAACATTGAAGCCTCGTTAAGATATCGATCCTTCTTCTCCTGTAGAGCTCGCATTGTCGCCAGCTCGCTGTTACCGAAGCCAGGGTTACTAGACTTGGCAATGTCTGTGGCTCCACTTCTCCCAGCTTCGATAAGGGCTGGGTCGATGGTGTTGAGCGCTTTGTATAGAAGGACCAACGATGCCTCTATCGCCTTCAGTCCGGCGATTTTTCCAATGGGTGCCCTTCTCAGGGGTTCGAGTTGATCGACGGTGATGGAGATCGTGTCGACCAATTGCTGGAGCTCGGTTTGCAGCAACTTCTGGTTCGCAGTCTGGACCTGGAGACCCTGGCTTTGCGCCTCAATGAACGCAACATCATCGTTCAGTGTGCTGAGTTCGACGTTGTAGAGGGTCAGAAGCCCCTCCAGCTCATCACACTCGGCGATCGCGCGGTCCAGCATCTTCTCGACAGCCTCGACTCGGTCGTCTTTCTGTTCGAGATGGTTCAACCAGCTGCCTGCCTCGACTCGGGCTATCTCTCGCTTGATGTCAAGCTCGATAGTTTCCATATTCTTGGTCGTAAGCTCGTTACTCCCCCAGCCGAACTCTGAAAGCAAGCCTTCGAATTCTAGCCCACGTCCGTCGAGAAGACCCGGGTCAATGCCTAGCTTGGATATATTCATGACCTGTTGGTTTGATCGTCGTTTCTTGCGCCGAACCTCCGCCTCTGCTTCAGCCTTTGCCGTAGGCTTTTCTGGACTTGGAGAACGTATAGGGTCTGGCACTTCAACTTCAGGGGCTTGCTGAGCGACCGGTGTCGGAGAGAGTGGGCTTGAAACCGTCACAGCTGGCAAAACCTCCGTGTCAACCACAGGACGTTCGTTGGATGTTTGATCTGGGTCAGGCTGCAGCCCTTCTTCTAGCTTCCTCTCGACCTCTTCCGTCGGTGTAGGTCGCTGCGGAACAAAGACGCCGCTAATCCCATCCGCTTCATCGGAGGCCTTGGCCTCTTTGGCAAATAATTTGTCTCCAGCGCCTCCCACACGCGGTTTGAAAGCTCCCGCTGCAAATGCGGCCTTGCGGAAGGCGTTTGCTGCATTGATTCCGCCACCTTTCTTCCTAATCATGGGTCCCAACCCGGGTCGGTAATCATCTCCCTCGGATGGAGAGCTGATCTTGGAGGGAGAAGAAGGTACAGGCTCCGGCTCAGCCGGCCCTGGTTCCTGGGCTACTGATTCCCTGCTGTCAAAGGCTCCGGGAGGTCGAGGTAAGGGTGAGGTAGGCGGGGGCTGTGGTTCTTCGGTGCGTGATGCCTCCGGCCCACGATTGATTGCTGGGTCATCGTAAATTGATGGTTTGAGGGGTTCCGGTGCATCGCTAGATTTTCTTGGAGGTGGTACAGCGGCAGGCGGGTTCGGAGACTGAGAAGGGGTTATAAACTCGGGCTCAGATTCGCTCATCAAGCTTCGTTGTGATTGAGCGTTGGCCATTGGTGGCCGTCTTCGTTCAGGTGGTCCGGTGGGGAGGGGATCCTCTGCCCGTGAGAATACAGAACTACCATTGCTTTGCGCAGTCCCTGGCCGAAGCCCCTTGGGAGATGGATCCCTCCTATTGGATGGTGCATAGCCGTTAGGTCTACGCTGTTCCGATTGAGCTATACCGAGGCTTGATCCCTCGAAGGAGGAGTCATCGAAAGATCTCTGCGATCGGGCATCATCCGCTTGTAGCCGACGCGAAGGGCTTAGGCCTCCAGGTATCGACGATGTACTTGCAGTCTCGGGGGTCCTAGGACGAGGTCCTGCAAATTCTGATTTTGACGACTGGGGAGTCAACCGTTGTGGCGGGGGAGTTGGGACAGAGCCGGGCATTGGAGGTCGCATCTGCTCCCGGCTTTGGGGAGAGCGCATTGCCAACTGTTCTCTGCTCGGTGGGGAGCGCATGCTCTGTTCCATCGAAGGACGTGGTCGAGGCCGCCTTGGATCATCGGCCCCTTGCATGAACGACGGTACTGGCGGTGTCCCAGAGCCCGATGACCCGTCTCTAAGGGGTGGGGGACGTCTCCCATCGTCCCCGGTAGTGGGCCGTCCTGGAGGAGGCGGTCCCCGCAAAGGAGGCGGCCTTCTTTCGCGGTCGCCCTCTGCGGTTGGAGGGCGTCTGGGTGGCGGCCTTCGCTCCTCATCTCCTGTCCCAGGACGGCTTCGAGGAGGTGGTGCCCGATCGTCGGAGAGTGGAGTCGGCCTTCGGTCGCCGGACAGAGGGGGAGGACGTCTATCATCTCGCAGAGGCGGGGGTCTCCTGTCTCCTGGGGGTGGAGTTTGCTGCATCCCAGGGGGAAGAGGCGACCTTGGCGGGGGCTGATTTGGAGACTGGAGAGGTCTCTGTGGAGCAGCAGGGGAGCCATTCCGCCTGGCTGCTCGACCTTCGGCGGTCGCGAGCTGTGGACGTCCCCCCGTCAGGCTGTTCAGTTCGGCGGTGCTGAAACCCGTCAAGATGGGAAAGTCGCCCTGGGTGTATTTGTGATATATCTTGACCATGCTGCCGATGAAGAACTCCTTCTCTTTCGCAGTGTTCGCCTCCCAGTAGTATGGCTTCTGAATGGTCACGGTGAAGCCAATGTCTCCAGCCCACTTCTGCCGCTGAGCCTCCTCTTCGTTCGCTGGGCTCATGTGGGCAAAGTTCTCGACGCCCGACAGATCTTCCATGTTCCATGTCTTGCCTATGGAAAAGGTTCCGTTTGCGTTCTCGCGAGCTTTGTGGAGCCGCACACGTCCCGTGGCGCGCACCGAAACGACAATGACTCGGGTTTTCTTATTGGTGGGATTCGTGTTCGGAGGAGCTGGGGCTTGGGGGTAGACGGCGTCTTCCTGGACGCGAATGTGGGTGATGTAGGACTCGATCACTTTGCGGGAGTCAACCTCGCCTTCTGTAGCATTGCGAACATTTTCCTGGGCATGTAGAGATAGATAGTAGAGAAAGACTTTGACTGGGGAAAGTGAGGTGGGGGGTAAGGGAAGGCAGAGCTTACGCTGCCCATGTTCGTCGACTTTGACGAAGCAACTCTCAGTTATCCTGCGCCTCTCATCGTCAAACCGCTCCGCGCGCAACGATCCCGACGGCGTGGAAACGGAGCTGGCAGTCGATGGCGCTCCTCCTCCTGGCGCTCCAGGCGGCCGGCGACTCTCGTTGCTGGGACCTCGAGCGCCCGCCGTTGGGGGGTTGCGCGGCCGAGGGTTTCCGTCCATGGCTGGACACAGCGAGCTCGAGCCCAATCACCAGAGTACTGAGGCGTGTGGGCGGAGCCGTCAGGCGGGTGAGTGTGTTCCAAGGCGCCCGTCCATCAAGTACGTGAGTGAGCAGCTCGAGTCGCGAGCCCGGGGGCTACGTGGGCAGAAGGGGGGAGGGGCCCAACAATGTCCAGCGGGAGCGAGTGGAAAGATGTATGCAGCGCGCAATGGCGCAAACGGCGGATGTGCCAGTGAGGCACAGAATGGACCGCAGAGGAAGGACAGGCGTGTGCGCCAAACGGCACGATACTTGCAGTGTATGGGATGGGTGCTGCTGCTGACTCAGCCGAGCCCGAGTTCTGGAAGGCGGGAGCGCGCTGTCCTGATTGGGAGTAGCGGCCCGCGCCCGAAGCTGAACCATGTCGCTGCCGAACTTTTTTTCCTCTTCCACCGCACACGACGACGACGACGCAAATACACAAATTCCACGCCGCACCATTGGTCACCATGGCGAGCACGAAGCGCCCGCGCGTCTTCGAGCCCGCCAAAGAGAGGAGGGATCGCAAAAAGCAGGCCCAGCACGGTTCCCGACAGAGCGCACAGTCACAGGCCCCGCTGCCGCTGCTCGATCTCGTTCGCGCCTTCCTCGACGACAACGGATTCGCAAAGACGGCACACAGCCTGGACTCGGAGAGCGTCCGCGCATTCTACGGCACTGGCAAAGCCCTTCCAGACTTGGCACAGCTGTTTGGCGACTGGCAGGCCAAGGGCGGCATCAAGAAGCAAGAGGAGCCCGACAAAATGGACGTGGACGGGTCGAGCGATTCCGACACTTCCTCAAGTTCTTCGGATAGCGGCTCCAGCGACTCCAGCGACTCGGAGAAAGAGCAGCCGACCAAGCGGAGCAAGTCCTCGTCCTCTTCGTCGTCGTCCAGCTCAGACTCCAGTTCGAGCTCCGAGTCCGATGCCGACAAGGCCAAGCTGAAGAAGAAGACGACAACCGCCAAGGCCGCATCATCCAGCTCGTCATCCTCGTCGTCTGATTCTTCGTCCTCTTCGGACGACTCTGACTCCGACTCCGAAGCCGAACCGGCAAACGTGCCCCTCCCAGATTCCGAATCCTCCTCCGCGTCTTCAAGCGACTCGAGTAGCTCCTCATCCTCGTCTAGCGACTCCGACTCTGAAGCCAAGGCAATCGCTAAACCGACAAAGATCAAGGGGGGGAAGAAGCTTGCCAAAGCTGCCAAGTCATCCTCTTCGAGCGAATCCAGTGCATCGGAGGACGAAAAGGCTGTCAATCTGAAAAATGCCAAAGAGGCCCTGAACTCTAAGAAGCCGGCGAAGACCAAAGCAACGTCTTCTTCCAGCAGCTCTAGCTCTTCTGGTAGTGACCCCCCCTCATCGGATTCCGACCCTGAACCAGAGACACAGTCGAAATCGATCGATCGTAAGAGCTCCACTGATTCCACTGCGACTCTAGGTCCCTCTTCTCCGGCTCCTGTTGCCGGCGGCAAGCGCAAACGATCCGCGTCTGCCGAAAAGACAGACCAACCCACACCTGGAAATGCAGATGGCTCCAACAAACGGAGCAAGGGCACCGCCAACCGCTTCCAACGAGTTCCCGAGACCACCAAAGTAGACGAGCGCTTTGCGAGTAATCATTATGTCTCTTACGATTACGCAGACCGTGCATTTGCAGACCTCCAGCCGACAAAGGGAAAGGGCTTCACGAAAGAGAAGAATAAGAAGAAGAGAGGTTCGTACAAGGGAGGATTCATCGATACACAAGGCGGCAAAGGCATCAAATTTGAGGACTGAGACTAACGCTGGACCTGTCTTTAGAGCCAAAATCGTCCCATTAACAGAAAGTGGCCGTGATCAGACAAAAGTAGACTTGTGATCACTGGATGCACCCAGTTGGGCGAATTGACGATTGGGTTGAGCGATTGAGTTTGGCACGAGGCCAACATACTTCGAATGACTGCACCTAGGAGGCTAGAGCATACACACCGCTCATGGCGTTCAGGATGACAAAGGCTTCATACCCCCTGATAGAAACCTCTACCCTTGTACCTCGCCGGTCCTCGCTGATGTGGCGATTGGGAGACATGGTCGATGCTCAATAAAACCCATTTGACCCTCAGCGCCGAATCGTATGGTGATGTAGTGATATGACGACCCGTGGATGAATGGTGCTCAAATACCCTCTTTGGCGTTTAGATGAGCCTGGAGCAGCAAAGAGCGCAGGTTGGATTTCCCATGTCGGAACTGAACTGTGCACGTGATGACCCATGACTAATTTTCTTGGCGGTCACTGGCCGCAGCATCATCGTCAATCGAGGCAGCTGTCCAACTCTACCGTACCCGCATCGAATCCTCAACCCCACCCGAATCGGCGCCGTCCATCTCAGATAGCTTCCCTGAGCTGTCAACATGGCGCCGCCCAAAGACACCATGTTCCGCTCGGCGGACATGTCCCTGACGCAGCTCTATATTGCGAACGAAATCGGCCGCGAAGTTGTCTCTGCCCTGGGCGAGCTCGGCGTGATGGATTTCCGAGATGTATGTTATCTCTCGCCTTGTTGTGCACTCATTTGCAAGCTCCCGAGTCGCAGGAGGGTTACAGGAGTTGGCTGACAGGAAGTCCCGTAGTTGAATTTGGAGACGACCGCCTTCCAACGCACCTTTACGCAGGAAATCCGGCGATTGGACAATGTCGAACGACAGCTGAGTACGGAATAGAAGCATGAACGAAGAAAGCCGCTGATGTACGACAGGATACTTCCACTCGCAGATGGACAAGGCGACTATCCCGATGCGATCCATCTACGACTTCAACAACCCCTTCACTTCGCCCTCGGCATCCGAGATTGACGAGCTGGCCGACAAAAGCCAGAGCCTGGAGAACAGAATCTCGTCTTTGAACGAGAGCTACGAGACGTTGAAGAAGCGCGAGGTGGAGCTCACGGAATGGCGCTGGGTACTCCGAGAGGCTGGTGGCTTCTTCGATAGGGCGAGTAATTCTCCTACACGCAGTAACAACCTCTAATACTCCTTAGGCACGCGGCCAAACCGAGGAAATCCGTCAATCAATTGACGAATCCGACGATGCACCTCTCCTCCGAGACGTCGAACAAAATGGACAAGGCGAAGCCGCGGAGCGATCCTTCTCAGTCATGAACATTGGATTCGTCGCTGGGGTCATTCCTCGCGAACGTGTCGCCGCTTTCGAGCGCATTCTCTGGCGAACACTCCGCGGCAACCTCTACATGAACCAGTCAGAGATCCCAGAGCCCATCATCAACCCGGAGAACAATGAAGAGATCAGCAAGAACGTCTTCATCATCTTCGCCCATGGAAAGGAGATCATTGCCAAAATCCGCAAGATCTCAGAGTCCCTCGGAGCAGACCTCTACAGTGTCGACGAGAACAGCGAATTGCGCCGCGACCAGGTTCAAGAGGTCAATACCCGCTTGAGCGACCTGGCGAGCGTGCTGAGGAACACAAAGTCGACACTGGACGCCGAACTAACAGCAATCAGCCGCAGTCTCGCTGCTTGGATGGTCATCATCAAGAAAGAGAAGGCAACGTATCAGACGTTGAACAAGTTCTCCTACGACCACCAGCGGAAGACGCTTATTGCCGAGGCTTGGGCACCGACCAACTCTCTAGGTCTCATCAAGTCGACCCTTCAGGATGTCAACGACCGAGCTGGTCTCTCCGTTCCGACCATTGTGAATCAGATCAAGACAACGAAGACGCCGCCGACGTATTTCAAGACCAATCGCTTCACGCTAGCTTTCCAAACCATCATCGATGCCTATGGCACCATCAAGTACCGCGAAGTCAATCCCGCGCTGCCGACGATTGTCACGTTCCCGTTCTTGTTTGCTGTCATGTTTGGCGACTTTGGTCACGGCGTCATCATCACGACTGTGTCAGTGGCGATGATCTACTTCGAGAGGAAGCTTCTGCGGAGCAAGTTGGACGAGCTTTTCTCCATGATCTTCTACGGTCGCTACATTGTCTTCATGATGGGCATCTTCTCCATGTATACCGGGCTTCTCTATTGCGACGCATTCTCCAAGGAACTCCCCCTCTTCAAGTCCATGTGGGAGTGGGACGAGAACGACAAGGGTGACCTTGGCCCAACGTCGCACCGCGTGGAGGGATATACGTATCCGTTTGGGTTGGACTGGCGATGGCACGAGACGGACAATGATCTTCTCTTCTCCAACAGCTACAAGATGAAGCTCAGCATCCTGTTGGGTTGGTGTCACATGACATTCTCCCTCTGCTGGTCCCTCGTCAACGCACGCTATTTCCACACGCCGATCGACATTTGGGGTAACTTTGTGCCCGGCATGATCTTCTTCCAGTCCATCTTTGGATATCTGTCCTTTACAATCGTCTACAAATGGTGTGTGGATTGGGCTGCGCGAGGACAAAACCCACCCAGTCTGCTCAACATGTTGATCTACATGTTCCTGAAGCCGGGCACAATCGAAGCCCCTCTGTTCAAAGGCCAGGCCGGGCTGCAGATTGTCTTACTGCTGATGGCGCTTGCCTGCGTCCCAGTCATGCTCTTCCTCAAGCCTTTCTACCTGCGCTACGAGCACAACAAGGCACGCGCACTGGGGTATCGTGGCATCGGAGAAAGCACTCGGGTCAGTGCTCTCGATGACGACGACGACGAGGGCCAGACGCTCAATGGAGGACGCGAGAGTTTCGGCGATGACGACGACGGAATTGCCATGATCACCCAAGACATTGGTCACGGCGAAGAACACGAGGAGTTTGAATTCAGCGAGGTCATGATTCACCAGGTCATCCACACTATTGGTAAGTGCACACTCTCGCCGGGCCGTTATACTTGAACTGACGCATGTAGAATTCTGCCTCAACTGCGTCTCTCACACGGCGTCGTATCTACGTCTTTGGGCGCTCTCGCTCGCTCATCAGCGCCTCTCGATTGTGCTCTGGGACATGACGATGAAGATTGGCTTCGGCTTCACGGGCATTGTGGGCGCCATCATCATGGTGATCATCTTCGGTGGGTGGTTTGGACTCACGGTGGCGGTGTTGTGTGTCATGGAGGGCACGAGCGCCATGTTGCATTCACTGCGGCTGCATTGGGTCGAGGCCATGAGCAAGCACTTCATTGGCGACGGAGTGCCTTTCGAGCCGTTTAGTTTCAAGGTGCTGCTGGAGGAGGAGCCTATAGAGTAACTGTATCTCTTGTTTTTCATCGTTTCCTAGACTGTGCATGGAGGGTACTGTAGGAGTAGAAGTGCATGGCTGGGTGTGCGTGGCAATCGAGCGCAAGGTGTGTTTCGGTTGCCAGAGCACGTCTGGTCTGTATATAGAAATGTACCACGGTCGTTTGGTAACTTGGAACGAAATTAATCGCGCGCCGCCGTCGGGATGGCCGGACAATTAGCGTGTGAAGTTGGTGATACTGGTTGAACAGTGCTCGGCCGGGCAGTATGTCCACGTCAAGGAAATAGTTCCGAAGTGCTTTTCGGAACACGGCCACGATGGTTCCGAGGCTCGGAGGGGGATAATGCCTCACGTTGCAGCCCTATCACTATCTCTCGAGTTATCTCGCCCCTGAATCGGGCATGGAAGCTGAGACCTGGGACACGAAACACGGTAACATTGCTAGTGGCGTGCGAGAAGGCGTTGCTGAGCAGGACCTTTTGCTGGATGCGTGGGGCAGCGGGGTTGGTGGGTGAGACAGACAGCAGCAGCTCCCATGCCCTTTCAGGCGTGCCCTCTTCGCCCACGGCCATGCAGGAGAGGTCAATCGGTGTAGTCTTCGTCAAAAGACCAATTGCCGGCTGCGAGGGATGGTCACCGCCGTCTGTACGCCGTGTCTAGCGACATGAGACGGTCGATGATTCCCCTCAGCAGCTCCCGCGGCGGTGTGGGCAGTCTGAGGCGCGGGCCGGGGGCCAGGCCCATTCTTGTGCTGCAGGAGAGAGCGTGATTGGAGAGGAGCCATGGTGCAACTCGTCCATCCTGGTCGTCGACATGCCCCTCCTGTCCCAGTGGCTGATGCGCTGCTCGAGCTGCGAGCTTTGGGCTGCGCGCGACAGAGTACCGTGGACCTTATTTAAGGCCGTGCTGCGCGCGCGCTGGCCGGACAGTCGTTTGGATTCCTCCTTCTGTCGCTGCTTTCGAGAGAGTGTGCAATTGCCTTGGTCCCGCGTCGCCAAGTCACTCTGATCCATCTCACCCTCCTCCCAGGTACCATCGCGCGCTAGCAAAGCTTGTCGCAATGTCTTTCTCTGCCTCCAAGGTCCCCATTTTGAAGAGCTCTGGCGTCTTTCGGGAGAGGAGGTTCTCGAGCAATAAGGATCCGAGCGAAAATGGTGAGTCTCCAGCTCCTGCCATCTGAGCATGTTTTGCTTTTCATCGCCCGACGTCATCGAGGGGGCCGATAACGAGGAGCACACTTCTACCAAATCCCTATTGCTGCTGCTCCTCTACAAAGCGCGTCAGCTGGGACTGGCCTCTCGATGGCGTCGACGGCGTCGATCACCTCTTCCACCCCAACCAATGCAACCCCCATATTCGCCCACGCCCTGTCTTCCTGAGACCTCCAGCCCACTGACCCTTCCATCTTCCAGAGCTCACCTCCCGAATTCATCGCCAGTTCCGCGAATCCCACGAAGGTCACAAGCCGCACGCTGGCCTTGACCCCACCCGTGCTTCAACGGGTGTAGTCTGGACCTCCGAGCGCGCCTACGAGCACGGCTACCTCGAGAATCCAGAGGCGTGGGCAAACTTGGGCCAGGGTGCTCCTGAGGTCGATGACGAGATCCAGGGGTGCTTTGAAAGGCCCAAGGAGGTGGACATTACGAGCCATGGCAGAGAGTATGGCCCCACGGCTGGTATCAAGCCACTGAGAGAAGCCGTGGCCAAGCTGTACAACGACCATCATCGCAAGTGGAGGAAGAGCCAGTATACCTGGGAGAATGTGTGCATTGTGCCTGGTGGAAGGGCGGGCTTGATCCGCATTGCTGCTGTGCTGGGCAACTGCTACTTGGGCTTCTTCATTCCCGGTATGCCATTCGTCTCCCTACCCATTCATCCAAAGACTAACGTGTCAGACTATACTGCCTACAACGAGATGTTATCACTCTTTAAAAACGTAAGCCCCGGCCCCTTCTCTCCGCCTTCAAAGTGAATCATGTCTGACTTTATCCAGATCGCAGCCATTCCTATCCCCCTTGGTGAAGACGACAAATACCACATGTCACCAGACAAGATCGCTGAGGAAATCGCCCGTGGTACATCCGTCATTCTTACCTCTAACCCACGTAATCCTACTGGTCAAATGATCACCAATCCTGAGCTCGCCCAGATCCAGAACATCTGCCGCGATCGCGCCACCCTCATCATGGACGAGTTCTATTGCGGTTACAATTATACCACCAACTGCGATGGCACTGTCATCTCATCTGCCGACAACGTCGAGGACGTAGACGAGGACGATGTGCTGATCATTGACGGTCTGACCAAGAGGTTCAGGCTGCCCGGCTGGAGAGTCGCGTGGATCATCGGACCCAAGGAATTCATCAAGGCCATTGGCAGCTGCGGAAGTTACCTTGATGGCGGATGCAACGTCCCCTTCCAAGAGGCCGCCGTTCACATGCTCGAGCCGCCCCGCGTACGCAACGAGATGCGCGCCCTGCAGACACATTTCCGCAACAAGCGGGACTTTGTCATCGGCCGGCTGCAGGACATTGGCTTCAAGTTCCCCTTCATGCCAAACTCGACTTTCTACATCTGGCTCGATCTCAGCGGACTGCCAGAGAGCATCAACGATGGTCTCAACTTCTTCCAGGCGTGCTTGGAGGAGAAGGTCATTGTCGTGCCCGGTATCTTCTTCGATCTGAACCCGAGCAAGCGAAGGGATCTGTTCGATTCGCCTTGCCATCATTTTGTGCGGTTGAGTTACGGGCCCAGGATGGATACACTGGCCAAGGGTATGGATGCCATCGAGCGCATTGTGAAGAAGTAAGTTGTCTCTGGTTGCACTGTCTTCACCTCAGAAATGCTGACATAGGACACAGGCACCGCGAGAACCCGAAGACATCAAAGACCACGAGGCCAAGGGGTGGTGCCGGCCCGGCTACGCACTGGAGACATCCCAGCGAGTCTGCGGTCGCAGAGTAGGGATTTGGATCGAGGCGGCTAGGAAATCTAAAATTGTCGTAGTTTGTTTCAGCTGCGATGCAAAAGATACGGCTGGTGCAGGATCAGGCTTGGAAGACCATGGGATGGGGCGCGACACGTTGATTGGTGGCGCGTATAGACAGAGATTCCAGCTATTACGAAGCTAGTTCATAGCTACTCCAACCCATCATCCGCTTTGCTCATCGCTCAAATTGACTGGATATTAAGACGGGTCCAAGGATTCCCCGAACCAAAACTGATTCCCAAGCGTCGCCCATTTGATCCCAGCCTATCTAGAGCAACGCCTCCAGGGTCGCCGTGTATGGAAAGAACGCATCAGCTTGAGCAGGCTTAGCTTCTTCTTGCACAGCAATACCTAGATATGCTGTTGTCTATGAAATGGAACTGTTCATAACACCTGCTTCGCGGCGTTAGCATGCGACCAGGCCCTAAGTAAAGAGTCGACATAGACGTTCCGGGCTACGCAGAAGGGTTAAGATCAACATGCAGCAGGTCATAACCAACCCTGCTCGGCATGACCCACGACCATGCAACCAGTGGCTTGCCCCTCGTATTTGATGACCCAAGACTTTCCTGCATTGATATAAAGGTGTCTCCTCACGTCGGCATCTGCTCAAAGCAAGCCGGAAAAACGCTAAACAAACGCCGAAAGCTTTAGGCCTTACTCGCAATGGCTACCATGGTTCGGACGTCTATGCACTTTCTCAGCAAGAACGATCTTTATTCTACCACTAAACCTTATTCCTTGCGCTTCGAGCCTCCAGAAGGGTTTCCTCGTTCGAACATTACCCTCGAGCGACACGAAGACCTACAGATTGAAGATGCCAGACCAATTATCGATGAATTCAGTCTCGAAAAGCAAGGCTTCAGGATCATAAACTTGGAGTCAAAGATGGCGTACGAAGACTTCGAAGACGATGCGAGGATTGTCGAGATATATCTCAGCGAAGTCGCGAATGCTCTTCAGGAGCTTCTTGGTGCCTCGCATGTTCAGATATTCGAGCACACGGTTCGGAAGCGGCATGAGGAGTTTCCCGTCGCTACCGGGGAGCCTTATCGCTGGAACCAGCCAACCTCAATGGCGCACGTTGGTAAGGTCCATCGTGGCCTATTCAATGTTTTGCTCAGATTAAATAGACACGACGTCTACCTGGGCCGCCGACATGGTCCATCGACTGAATGGAGACAAGGCAGAGGATCTTCTTCGCGGTCGCATCCAATGCGTGAAGTACGTGAAAACCATAGCAAATAACTATGCTGACACATGAACTAAGCACCTGGAAACCGCTTCGCGGTCCTGTGCGAGACTGGCCGCTGGCGCTGTGCGACACGCGAACTGTCCACCCAGACACCGATCTCGAACCGGCAGACTTGGTGTACGCTGAATATATTGTCGAGAACCGACAAATCTATCATTCACATCGACACAAGTGGTATTATGTTAGTGATCAGCAACCGAATGAAGCTTGGGTCTTCATGCAATCGGATTCCGACCCAAGTGGGATTTCAGGTCAGGCCCCCTCCTCTCTCCACACGGCCAACACTGCTGATCAATGAAGGTGTGGCACACTCCGCATTCCCGCACCCTTCAAGCCTTCCAACAGATCCTCCAAGAGAGAGCGTGGAGGTTAGGGCGCTGGTGTATTATGCCAATGCTGACGTTGTCGTTGGAAGCTATAGTAGGCGCACTTGACGAAGAATCAATATTGAAGAAGATGTGGACGTTCATATCACACGTCAGACGTGGCATTCTGCTTCATTCGTTCATCCCTATATGTTGAGATAAAATTGAGTTCCTCCATACCCGAAGTTAATTGTCAATTCAAAGTCCGTTAACATTCGTAATTGCCTTTTCCTTGCGTGCCTTCGATTCCTGCTCAACCTCCCACTTCCCGTGAGGAAAGAAGTTTCCAGCATTCCCATCTGACACCATCATCTCCCCCTTTTTGAAGCCAAGGCCGCGAAAGCTGTCCTGACGCTCTACAGGCGCGGGCCAGACCGACCTCCAAGGCTGGATCCGGGTGGAACTGGGCGCAAGGCTGTTGACGGGGGTCATATTGGGTGAACAATTCTGAAGATATAGATTGTCAAAGTTTGCCGCTCCTATCATAGGCGAGCCAGTGAGCATGGACAATCATGTTCTTGGGAGAGGAGATGGTATACAATTCTAGACGTCGAATAGACGCCAAACTTTGAAGGGGACGGGACTCTTTCCCCGACGGAGAGTGGGAGGCGAGAGGCGGTGGCGATTGTCAGGGACCGTGGGCTAAGATCCGCGCGTTTTCGCCATCGAGGCAGACATCGACTGCTAAATATGTTCCATAGCCTCGTGCGGGGTCAACACCACTGCCTGATCACGTGCACACGGGGTCCGCCATTGCGAGCTTATTGCATGCATATTAACCCCACGCACGCGCTCGAAAACCTAGCCTTAATGGCTGAGTTGACCTGCCCCGTCTTATCGGATGATAAAGCACAAGGTAGCCTGATCAATACGATTGGACATTTAAGAAGACAGCAATATGCACTGATCCATACATCCTTTGAAACGTTGAGAAGGGCCGATTCAAGAGGCTACGAGGATGAGCGATTGCAGTCTTCGATCTGTGCCAGGCGATTCGTCCATGCGATCTGAGGCAAACGCATAGTATGTCACACACCCACCCACCAACTCAGTCGCTAAGTTTCCATGGCATCTTCGTCATTCTCGGCGTTGAAGACCCACCTGTCGAGGAATGGAGCGTAGCTCATTGCAGGCCTCTCGTAAACGATCTCATCGGTAGTTCTCCTGCAGGTATACGTATCGACATGCTCGTAGCCGAGCACAGTCTTTCCTCAGAGACATTGAAGTCCTGGGACCAGCTGCTAACACAGGCAAAAGAACTGCTGCAACTCATGATTGATTTTCAGGGAAGGCCAAACGCAAGTCATCCAAAACACCTAGAGGTGTGCTTGCTCACACACGGCACAGTCTCGAGGAAAGCCCATCATCTTTATATGCCACAGCCTTGGTGATGTCATATTGAAACGTGTCAGTCCACGTAAAGGATCTGCCCCTATTTAACTGACCGTTGACGAGTTGCTTGTGCTCGCGCATTGGAAAGACAGCAGCAAGGGGTTGATTGACGCACTCGCTGGTATCGTCTTTCTCGGGACCCCACATCTACGAGCGGATAATCTTCCGAAATGGAGCAATGTGTTGGGAATTCTGCACACGCGAATGAAATCACCATCCGATGCATTGATGAATGCAGGTGCTGCACAGCCACTAGTCGTCCTTTCGTCGGAATTTGAGGATCTCACTCTCCAGGTTGACGTTCTTTCGACGACTGAACTGAAAGAGCAAAATAAAACGCAGTTGGCTTAGACGATCTACAACCGAGAAACTTGTAGTAAGTAATCTAGCGTCTCACCAAACTACCCTCTAATATCGACACAGGTCATCGATTCTACTTTGAGCGAAACCAAGTTGATGCATGAAGTCAGAAGTAGTCGAATCCGTTGATAGCGATCATAACGGGCTTTGCATGCTTGATGAGAATAATGATTTTCCGCTGAAGCTCATTCAATTCTGCCACCGCAGATTTCTTCAAATTCGAGGGACCATGAACATCACGGGTCTGACCGGTGAGTGCTTCCATTTCGCACCGTGTGACGCCGTTTAAAAACGGCAAGGTCCAAGCGAACTTCCAGTGTTACCGGCGATCGAGCTAGAGAATTGCAATATCTCTGCCTCACCCGCTGAATTACAGACTCCCATGTAAGTTGAGCTGAGGCCCTTCCAAAGTTCTTGCGCATGGATGTTGATACGACTCATCAGAATCACCAAGACCGCAATTGACTCCAAGTCTCCCGAAACAACTACAGGGGATGTGCCGTGCCAGCGAGCGGACTCGAGACCTGGCCAGTGGATTTCACGTACAGGCCCGCAGCACGAGCTGAAACTTCCGTGTTGGCTCCTCGACACTTCAACGGCTGTCAAAGACTTCTTTGGGAGAGATGACACGCTTTTCGCCCTGGACGAGATGCTTGTTGTTCCCGAGGGGGATGCAGTAATGTCAGAGCTAAAGACTGTGGCGATATGTGGAATTGGCGGAATCGGTCTGTGCATCATCGATCGCATCCAGAGACCATATCAGCTGATGATCCCAGGGAAAACATCAATAGCGTCTCATTTTGTCCAAACTCGCAAGGAAAAATTCGATGCGATCTTCTGGTTGAATGCCGACACCGCTGGAAAGCTGGATGACAGTTTCGGCAAAATCGCGTTGAAGTTGAACCTGCAAGAGCCTAGCGAGGACAGGGACAAGCTCATGAGTAGAAGTCTAGTGCTCAAATGGCTTGCGGATCCTGCCAAATCGCCTAATCTTACGACATTGCCACGGGAGAAGGCGCGTTGGTTGCTGGTGTTTGACAATGTGGATGATTTTGATCTCATGCGACACTTTTGGCCGCCAAGTGGACCGGGATCTGTACTTCTAACCAGCCGAGATCCATTGGTCGAGCTATGTGCGCACTACTCGAGCATGGAGCAAGACAAGTCGGTCAAGGTCATCCATTTGCAACCTTTCAACGACTCCGAGGGGGCAGATTTCCTTCATCGACTCACCCGGCGCTCGTCCATGACAAAGGATGAGAAAGCGGCCAAGGACGTGGCTCGACGACTCCAGGGTCTTCCCTTAGCCCTTAGGCAGTTGGCTGGAATCATGGCAAGAAGACATTTAACATTCAACGATATGTTTGGGCTGTATGATGAAGAACATCATCACAAAAGCATATATGAAGCATGGGAGCATGTAGGAAATGCGGACTACCAACACAACATTGCCACGGTTTGGGGACTAGAGAAGTTAGAGAGTGGTGCCCTAATGCTCATGAATGTGCTGTCATTTTTCGACCCTGATCACATCCAGGAAGAGATCTTGAAAGAGGGGGCACCACAAGTGAAGGCGAAAGACTACCCCAAAAGTGGTTTTGAATACTCCACTTCTCGCACTGGGCTCTGGAAATCGTCGTTGGTGAATCTGGAACGGAATCTGAAACGGGACAAGGACGATCAGAATATTTCCGAAGATCCGAGCGATATCACCAACAACACTATTACCGAACGTGTTATTGCTGCAGATGTAGATCCAGAGATTGATTCAGAAGCCGCGGTGGCTGAGGATATATTGCCAGAACTGAGCGTGCACAGGGTTGTTCAGGACGCTGCACGAGCAAAGATGAACGAGCAACAGCTGAAAGAAGCTTTTGAAGCCGTGGTAACATTACTTCTGGTACGTTGGCGGAGAAAGGAAAGACTCTGGCATTATGATCGGGAAGACTGGCCACGTGCAGACCATCTCTACCCGCATGTTACTCAAGTCCATGCCCACTATCAGAGAATGACCGAGAAGCACCAAAAGATGCTTGCAAGCAAAGAGCTTGTGAGGCTTTTGAATTGCGCTGGATGATAAGCAGTGAAGCTCTTCAACAGTGCACTTGCTGCATGACAACGAAGCTAATGCTGATAGGTATGATCATGAGCGAGGAAGATCCGAGGAATCAAAAGAAATCTTCACTACAGCCTTTCAGATATGCGAGAGCCATCTCGAGGTTAGCGAAGAGATCCTGCTGGAGATTCACACTAGCCTTGGATGCATCGCTACCGAGATCAATGACCCCAACACGTGCTTTAAGCACTACGAGCTCCTCTTGAAGATGACAAAGGAGAAGTTTGTCCAACCCAAGAAAACAGAAGAGTTTGATGCCCTGATGGTGGCAAACAACGAAATGGGGATCGCGCACATGATGGTGGGACACGTATACGATGCCTACGAGCTTTTCGAAGATGCGCGCCACATGGCGCAAATTCAGTTGCGCTTTTCGGAAACTGTGCAGTCGATATACCTTCTGTCATCAGCTAATCTAGGCCTAGCTCAATGGATCGATACGGTAGCCAATACGAAGCAGCCATGGACACGCTGACACAAGCATGGGGTCACCACTTCACTCTTCTCACCGCTGGAGGTGTCCCTAGTTTTGCGTAAGTAGTCTATATATATTTATTAATTTCATGTGGTGCTTACGAGAAGTAGTCCTGGAAGAATTGCCCACGCCATAGGTAACGTCAAGGACAGCCAAGGAGATGCAGAAGAAGACAAGGTCAAAGACGAGGCACTTGATTGGTTCCAGCAAGCGTACAATCATTATCGAAATACGATCGGACTGTATCATCACAGAACGGCGGACGTTTTCCACAAACTAGCAATGCAGTACGTCAGGGTGAAGGACCCTGAAAGGGCATAGTGAGTGAAAGATTGACAGCTCCACGCGAATGCTAAGTTTTCCAGTAACTACATCAACCATGCTATAGAAGTGTTCAAGAGCCGCACTCACTACAAGCCCGAGCTAGCGAGGTCCATGAACTTGAAAAGTATGATCCTTCGTGGCGAGAGTCGCACAGAGGAGGCAGACGAGATTGTCGAAGAGAGTCTCGGTACTAGTCATTTGTGGTGTTTGAACTGGTAGTTAAAAGATGCCAGCACAGTTGTCGACATGTCACTAGGCGTCGAGTACTGATCTATCGATCAGCTTGCCTCGTCTTGGGACCCACAAGCGAAGAACTCCAGCATGATTAGACATGTGGCTTCATGCAACAATCGTCTGTCATTGAGAAAGCTGCCCTCTCAACAGGCTACGCACAGCTCCGAACAAAGTGTTCCTTGGCTTTGAGTGACACATTCACAGGCCAGCCTCACGACATTTTCATCTGGAACGAGGCTATTGTTGCACGAAATGGTTTCCTTGTTGCTCCCAAATCCAACAGATATGGTGGATAGTTACTCGTAATGTCTCGGCAAGGTACAGTTGTTGTGGTATACACGTAAGCTCCAAGGTCGGACACTCCACAGCAAGCGCTATCCAATGCATTGGTATCTATTCCTCGGCGCAGTGTTAAACGAGTTTTATTGATGCCTCTTACTCGCATTGCTCGGCTCTTCAAAGCTTTGGCCCACCCATTCTTGTTCATTCATCGGTCGACAGCCGACCCGTCCATTCCATCTTAATCCTTGAACTCGATGGGCAAATTCATGCCTACCCTCCTCGCCGTCAATCGCACCCTCTCCTCTTCACTCATTCCCATGCCCAAGTTGTATCGCTCGACCAGCGTCACGTACATGCGCTGCGCCTGTACATATTGTAGGAATTGCTCGGCTTGCTGGACCTGGCTCCGCGATTGAGCGCCGGAGGAGCTTTGTGACGATGCCCGTAGGCGTGCGTGCTGCTGTATGGGGGATGGCGATGAGAGCTTTTGGTGGTACGATGACTTGGCGGTGCGCGTGGGCAACGAGGCGGCGGTGGGGGTTGAGGGGAGCTCGCGGAGGAGGCGTCTGTAGAGGGAGCGGATTTGGGCAGGCGTCGAGGGCATTGTGATTGTTTGAGGCTTAGTTGATGGTCGACGAAGATTGGTGTCGAGCATCTATGCGGGCGAGGTGCGGAGCAAGGACGGAGGTGCGCTCAGACCAACCGAAAGTCCCTGACGTCTGTCACTCCACCTCCCTTCGAACACGCGACGCCTGCATCAACCATGTTGGAGGCGTCGTACGTGTGCCGCAACTGCATAAAACGTTTGAAATACACACAATCTCCTTCCAATCGCAACTTCACGTCAACTACGCCCCTCTCTCTACGCAAACCACACGCGATAAAGGCATTACGATCGAGACCCCCGGTGCAACCAAGAGCGTTTCCCAAGCGTGTTGACAATGCATCACCTTTGGACCCAAAAAGGGAAGAAGAAGCTCCTAGCAAGCTTTTGTCCACGGCCGCCGGCATGCAAAAGCCCTCCAGCAATCCCATATCCAGCTTGCTCAGCAGTGGCCCAGAAAATACCTCCCTCGACCCTTCCATTCAGCATAACTTGTATCTCGATACCTTTCCCCCATCTTCGCGCGAGCTGAAGAAATCATCAGAATGGTTCGCTTTCAAACGCAGCAACCCCAAATTCCTCACCTCCGTCGCCGAATTCCGCAACCTCCCAATTTCCAATGTTCCCGAGGTTGCATTTGTGGGCAGAAGTAATGTGGGCAAGAGCAGTCTGCTGAACGCCATGGTGGGCGCAAACTTCTTCAAGAAGAACGCGGGGCTGGCACAAACGAGCAAACGCCCAGGCTGCACAAAGACAATGAATCTGTACGGAATTGGCGGCGCCAGGCTCCAGAAACCTGGCAACGGCGAGAAATTTCGCAAGATCGTTGGGCCGGGTGGCTTGGTCATCGTGGACTTGCCCGGTTACGGCAAGGGTGGACGCATGGAATGGGGAGAGGAAATAATCAAGTTCTTCGTGCAACGGAAGCAACTGCGTCGCGTCTTCGTGCTGCTGGACTCGCATATTGGGATGAGAGATGGCGAAAAGAATCCCATCAAGCAGAATGATCGAGACCTGTTGGAGCTGCTTCGCCAAAATGGCGTCTCACATCAGGTCATTCTCAGCAAGATCGACGGCGTCCATATTCCTGAAGCCAAGAAGTTGCGTCGCCTTGCTTCGCGACAGGGAGATAATACCAGCCAAAAGATCACCCCCAAAGACGGAAAAGGTGATTTACACCTTATGATGAAGAGGGCCAGGGATGTAACGAAGCCAGCGCGAGGAGGGGCTGCTTTGGGAGAAGTCCTAGGTGTCAGCTCAGAACTCGAGGTCGATGGAAATCTATTCGGTATGAACGGTGTCCGGGTCGCGGTGCTCAGGGCCGTGGGAATCGAAATGGGCAAGCAGAGTATGGGTGATATACAAGTTCAAGAAGATGCGCAGGTGTGAGGTGCATCACGATACCCAATCCAAGTTCTGTTCTCGATGAAATCCGCTCGCTGCGTTGTACCCGTCTGTCGCCACAAGTGGCCCAGCTCCCTTGCTGGGAACCGAAGCTAGGTATCCACGCTTCACTTAACCTCGCAATACTACCAAAGGTTTAGAGATTGCGAAAGTGGATCCCATTAGTTGTTCAAAGACACTACTCCAGCGGCCCACCGTCTGGAAACACGCCCCCCTTTTCTCAATTTTTCACATATCAACAATCTCCACGATATCTCCAAATTCGGCAACAAGCCACTTCTCGAGCCCCTTTAACAAATCTGGCGCATCCATTGCTTCATCCTCGGCTGCTTTCGTCTTTCCATCCTTCATCGAAGCCGTCGATCTGTTCTCTTCATTTTTCATATCCACATCGTGAGTATCTGCTTTACGCCGACGGACAGCTGCAACTCCTTTTTCGTTCGATGTCCTTCGCGACAAAGCTGTATCGACATTCCCTTGCTGCATGCCCTTGAGCTCAGCATCATTCACCATCGACCTTGCAGGCCCGAAGCCCTCGTACTCCTCACAAGAATGGTTGATGTCATCGATAAAGAGGGATTGAGCTGTCTTTGGGGCAGACGCTGCTGGCCTGGTTATCGGAGCCGTCTCGAGCCCCGACGACAGGAAGGAGAAGTCTTTGTTCCCTAGTATACGTCGTCCTCGTTCAGTTTCAAATTCGTCCTCCACGGTTGCATGATCAGCCATATGGTCGAAATCTACAGATCGCTCGAGCCTTCGCGGGGGTTCATCATCTTTAAGTAATCGATCAGCCTGCAGGGATTGGGAGTCAGCTAAACCGATCATGGCGTCCTCGGTAATTGAGTCATCGTCCGCGAAGAATTCCGACCGGCCACTCGAAGGCACCGCCTCATCGAGACCATCACCTAGGTAATCATCGTTGGCTTCCTTCCTTGACTTGTCGAAAGTTTTGTCCCAGTCAGTCTCTGAATTCTCGCAATGCGCAGAGAAACCATCGAGAGAGATGTTTCCGTAATCACTCGTACTCTTTTCTTGGAGTTCGGTGTCGCCGCTCTTATCGAGAAAAGAGAGGCTGTAATCGCCACCTTCAGCATAGCAATATGCCGGCTTCTTGTGCATGACCGAGGATATAGATGATGGGACATCTTTCCCCTGGATGCTCGTGTGAAGTTGGTGCAAATTGCGCATCTCTCTTGGCCCACTCGTTGCATATTCTGTCTTTCTCTTCTTTTCTTGCTGCGTCAAATCCAGCGTCTCTACAAACACCGTGCTCTTCCTCTTTGACGCCGTTAGTTGGAGTTTTGTTTGAACCCTACCATCCTTTTCTGAATCCGCCTTTGGCGTGCTATGTGTACTCTTCGCATTTGATACCACTTTTTTCACCGTTTTCTTTCTCTGAGGCTTGTCGAGCCCCTCTCGACAGCAATAGTGCTTACAGGCGCTCTTGTCTTTGCACTTATGATTGCAGGCCCACCTTCCATTATCGAGCTGCCTTGGCTCCTGATCGTCATCGTCTAGTGACGCTGTGCAAATCGTCGTGGGCTTTGCCGCCGTATTTTTGGCAGTATTCTTGCGAGTGACGGTCTCTATCGGGTTGGCGTAGTTCTCAATGTGATCGAAATCGAGGTCCCCGGAGGACGCCTTGACCATATCTTCGTCATCGATACCGTCGTCTCCAAAATCGTCGTCGAATCCAGAAAGTCGCGTGGGCTTGCCTCCACTTGGGGTTCGACGTCTTGCTATATTTGGTCTTGGTCGTTCGGGACCATCATCCTTTGGTGGCGAGAACATCGAAGGTGGTATTTTCGGGTTGACAGTGGCCCATCGCAATGTCCCAGCTGTTATGTCAGTACGCGTTTTCAAATTCACGAGATCAACACGAACCAATGCCATCGCACATAACATAACAGGTGAGTAACTCGTCTGGGCTGGTCACAAGAGCTGAAAGTGCAAAACTCTGCCCATGGGTGAGCTTCTGGCCACTGGCTTCTCTTAGTTTCCGGCCATGAACCTGCAGATGCAACTTACGTGATCCTTCCAAAGTGAATCTTTCGTCCATCTGATGCCTCCACCAGCAAACAAACGTGAACTGCCGTCCTGTTGAAGTACGCAGGAGGCGATTCGTTGAGAAAGCCAAAATCAACCTTGAGCTGAATTTTGACACCCTCCGCCGTTTTCGTGATCTGCATTTATGTTAGCTTGCGAGAGATGTGCTAGTACATAGACTGACAGAATCCGGGTTTGCGTGACCTGACACTCGAAGCTTCGGAAAACCCTCGAGCCGATTGAGAAGCTGCATGCCGTAAGGCGGGTTTCTCCCGATAATTACTTCGAGCCGATGAGGTTCTGTAAGCTCAAGCTCTTCCAGAGATCTTATGTTGTTCTGAACCAACTTGCGAATTGCGGCAGGCCCGATGGTGGCGATTTGTTTCATTTGATTCGGAGAGTCATCCCAGGCGCGGGCGCACAGGCTTCGCTCTACGAGCAGAGCGCTCCTAGCACCCGTGGCATCCCCCTGCAGCACCTTGCAGTCGATAATACATCGAACTAAGCGATGAGCGTGCTTGAAGACGAGGGTCGCGTCAGTGGTATATTGATTCTTGTGCTTGGCTGTGTCATTGTCCCAGGCCAGGTCGGCGTTGCCCAAGACAGACTGGAGAATGATGGAGATCTTTTGCGCAGGCGTGTTCAAGCTCACGGGAATCTGAAACCGAATCACGTGGGATTTGTTGAGGTTTTTGTAGAAAGCCTTTTCGTTCGCGCGCAGCCGGACCTCTTTGAATTCTGCAGCCTGGGCAAGAGCTGATAGCTGGCATATCGTCAGTCGCCGAAAACCGTGTAGCTCACCGCACTCACTATCTCAGAGATAGTCGTCTTTGGCTTCAACCCTAGAATGATCTGCATGGTCTCAAAATGCAGATAGTAGCGAGCCATAGCGTGCCCTGCCTCGGTGCAGCAAAACTGGGCTTCTTGTGTGACAAGATCGTTGTCTTGAAGAAGCGTGATATCGCGTCCGCAAATATCGTCGAGCTGCTCGTCGACGCTTTGGCCGCGTCGTGAGCCTTGAAGCTTGTAGTGGTCTGGATTTTGCTTGATTCGCACGTAAAGAAATGTTCCCGAAAGCCATCTCTTTGCCGAATCAAGGTCATGAATGGTCCCAAGTCCAATCTCGGCATTCAATTGCTCGATCAGATTGAGATGCAGCTGACTCTCCAGTAAATCTTGTCCAGTCGCCATCATCTCATATCGTTTGACCTTTGCTGAGCGTGTCATGATGACTGCTGTTGCTGAATTGTCGAACTGTGGCCGACCAGCACGTCCAAGCATCTGCATGACGTCCAGATCGGAGTATTCTTGCATACCGTCATTGGTAAACGTGACCGTATTCTTGATGATGACTAAATGGCAGGGCAGATTGACGCCCACTGCCAAGGTCGATGTACAGCAGATGACCTTGATGTGGCCTTTGAGGAACCCGTCTTCTACCGCAAGTCTGTCTTCGGTGCTCAGCCCGGCATGGTGGAACGCTACGCTTGACGCGGTATGTTCTCCGAGTTCGCGATCCTGGAAGGCAATGTGTTTCGTCGGAGCGCCCCAATAACGATCCCGAGGGCTTTGAGTCCACCAGCCCGCCAACATCTTCGCTGTAACGACTGTAGACTTTCTTGTGCAACAAAAAATCATAATGGGCTTCTGTTCGGAATATCTCGAGATGACTTCGGGAAGTTTACTGTCTAAGAACTTGTCAAACGCAAAGTCGTTGCTGCCTGAAAATGCGTAGCCTTGGGCATATCTCTTCAACTTCACGGGCCTGAACTCCTCGCCGAAATGCTCATTGTTGGCTGGTTCATAAGGTAGCGTGGAGTTTTTTCCCAGCCAGGATGCCACATCTTTGAAGTTTGGGACTGTTGCTGAGAGCGCCACGAAGCGTACATCGGTGTTGATAGTCTTCATTCGAGACACCACGGCTTCAAGAGATGCACCGCGAACCTCTCTCAGAATGTGGACTTCATCGATGAGAAACAATTTGATGAGCCGCATGAGCTTCTCATGGTCTTTCCATTTTCTCGTGACACTGTCCCACTTCTCAGGAGTTGTGACTATAATGTCGGCACCTTGAACGTTTCGCAGGTCAGCGGCGTCGCTATCGCCTGTAAGTTCGGCGCACTGCAGGTTCAGTTGTTTAAACTTTTGCTGCCAGTCTCTGTGTCGTTCCGAACACAACGCCTTTGTCGGCGCTTGATACACAATCTTGTAGGTTCCAGCAGGTCGGTTGGCAATAGCTCTGCAGATTGCAAGTTCCAGTATAGCCGTTTTCCCGCTACCAGTGGGTGATGCCAAGACGAAGTTGTCGTCTGACTGGTAAACCTTTGTGAAGCATTTCGACTGCACAGCGTTGAAGATGGGGAATGAAAAGACGCTTCGAAGCCTGTCGGGTAGATCTGTCACAGGAACCAGGGGAATGCCTTGCACAACTGGCGGTGTGCTATGATATCCACGAGTAATTGGGTCAGGTTTTGAGACTTTCTTGGGGGGAGGAACACGGTGTCTTTTTTCGACATGGTGGGCGTTACTGTGGGAGTAGTCCTGATGGCTAAAATGATGGGGTGCCGGCGCTGAGGCAGGGTTCTCATAGCTGTGTGTGCGCCTCTCATTCGCCTTGAAAGCCGGACTTGACGATGCTCCCGGTTGGAGGTCAGAACTCGACTCTTGGGGTTGCGTAGCATTATACACGAATTGAGCTTTGGGGAGGTTAGCCGACAAGACATGTGCAGGCTGTTCCAGTCCCACTCACAGAGGTCCTGGGCTCGCAAATGAGAGTGATCTCGTCTGGCTGGGAAAATTTACGAACAGCACCTTCAGAGGAATCAAATGGTTCTCACCTATATCCTGACGTAAACCTGGCTCTCTCGCTCGAAAGTCGGGCACTGGCTGCGATGCAGCACCGACATCAGGCAACATGGATGGCTTCGGGGCAAGCGAAAGTCTCGCATGACCGCGAGCGGCTTGTCGCTGACGATCATCGTGAGGCTGCTGAAGCAATTCCTGATCTGTTCAAATCAGCTCCACCGTTCCTTCCGGCCCAGCTCCAACAAAGCATACCAAAGGAATCTAGGACCATTTCGTCTCCTTCGTCGTCGGCCACTTCATATATGTCATCGCGAGGCACTCGATACCGGTCCCGGATAGGGAGTGGTGGTGCATGTCGTTTGAAGCCTGTTTGAGTGAGGGGGAACGTTCCTTCGCCGCCCACTGTCTCGTCGAGCGAGTCCAAGATATCGTACAGGTTGGCCATGGCTATATCAACGAGAGCACGGAGGGAACGAGCAGCAATGAGATTCGTAGCAGACGAGAAGAGAGAAGGACATGTGGAGGGGAGGAAGAAAGCGCGCGAAGCTTCGATGCGGGGTTGGATTCTGCCTGCGACTGGATGGAAGTCGCGATGGGTCGCTGCTGCCGTTCATGATAGCTTGTCTGACTGAACTCCTCCTCTGCTCTGCTCTGTCCAGTCTCCACAATAACAGGCGCCGTATCCATCTCTTGCTCGTCTCCAAGCCCAACTTCAATAAGCATCCTGCAGCGCTGAAACTCGCGCGAGACCCGCCGAGGGTATCCAAATCCATACGAGGTGCCAGACCAGGACGCGCCTTCCCGTCTTCGATGCCTGGTGAGCTACTCCAGACGGCTCACAGACGCAAAATCGCCCAAACGACGCGCCGTTTGACGTGGTAGTCATGTTTCTCCTATTTCCGCGTCCTGGAAAATTCCGGCAGGACAATGAGACCGCGCTCATGCGTCTCGCTTCTTCCTCTCCACGGTCGGCGTGCCCGGCCGCGACGTACTCAGACTCAACCCATCATTCCTCGTTCGCCCAAACGTACTCGACCTGCGATCTGGATCGAAGTACAGCGGATTGCCGTCAATTGTCGTCTTCTCGTACTCGGCAATGCGCAAGGGAGTGAGCTGTGCGCGGTCCTGGTTGCTGTACAAATAGGTTGCGAAAATTACGACTGAAGTGCCGACCAGGAACTGTTTGAATTAGCAAAAAAGGGAAAACCACGATGGACGTGGTGGTCGGTTGCTCACCGATATGGATATTTGGAAATCGAAAAAAACCACACTCGCCAAACAGCTAATGATGATGCTCAGGCTCGTTGCAAAGTTCTTCGCAATGTTGTCCGAGTAGTTGATGACCAGCGCCACGATCACGCCACCAAAAGCCTGTAACAATATCGTACACCAGACCACGTAGTTGTATCCAGCAAAGAAACCGGTGCGAGCAATGATTTCTCCGTCTTTCCATACCACGCCAAGGAAGAAGGCGGGGAAGATGGACCAGAAGGAAAGCTGCGTGTTGCGCACCCATAGCGTGGCCTGCGAGGTCGTGGACTCTTTGAGAATCTTCTCAAAGGTCACACCTGCGAGACCGGAGAGCCCGCAGGCAATGAGAACCGCGGCGAGGCCAACGCTGGCGTTCATCTCTGGGTTCTGCAACCTCACATCCTCGTCGATCCCCTCGTATGTCGCGGAGCGGCGCAGTATGTGCACGGCCTTGGGAACGGCATCTGCGAGAGATCGTGGCCATACGAGGCCCTTTTCGCTCGACTCTTTCAGCGATTTGAGGCTGGTCGACTCGGTTGTGGTGGGGAATTGGACGATGGATACGCCTATTACGAGGAGGACGAGGGACGTCCATTTCCGACTCGAGAGGGTGCGGCCGAGCATGAGCACGCTGAAGATGGCCGTCGTGAGAATCTTGAGCTGGTATGTGACCTGGAAAGTCGCGGCGTCTAGGTTGCTGACAGCCACATACTGAAGTGTATTCTGGATGGTGTAGAGGATCGCAGGTATCGCGAGCTTCCAGCTCTCGTTGGTGAAGACGGCGGATAGGAGGTTCGCAAAGAGAGTGGTCGCAGGTGTAGAGGCAGGGAGCTGCAGTGAGATATCGTAGAGGGCCATGGTGAAGCTAATGGTAAGCTTGATGACTTCGTTTAGGAATACGGAAGTGGATGTGTGGTAGCGTTGGCCGGACACGAGGGGCATTATCCGTGAATAATGCATCACCTGTCCTCCCTATCAGCATCGTGTCTCCTCCCCGGTCGTCTCGTTGTCGTCGGAGAGGTGCGTAGACATACCAGTATAAGCGCCGAGTTCTGCACGGTGAGCTGCCGTCCATCAGCGCGGTCCTGTCTTCTCAATTGCCCACAAGCGTACCGTCGCTAGCGAGAGGCTCTTCATCGAGATACCTCCCACCGTCGCGCTCTTTCGCGCGTCGATCGCCATGGTGACGTCCTTGGTCTCATCCGATTCTCCGCGGGGCGCGTATTGAGCGTCGGCGACCAAAGATGCGGAAGCACCAACCAAACCACGGCAATCACAGAGGGAGGGAAGCGAGGGCTGGAAGGACAGCAAGAAGAATAGGAAGAGAAAGAAGAGGAGGAAGGAGAGGCTGGCGAGAAAGAGGCGCGCAGGCTCAAGTCCCCGCTCAGCTCAGCCCATCGTAAAAATAAAACCTTCCCCGGATCCTGCCACCTGCGTGGATGCCGCCGATCGAGAGGCTGCGTCCCTGGAGCTAACGAGCTTGGCCATCAGGGTTCGGCCACGGGCCTTCATCACCGGTACTTCTCCCACATTGTGTTGGGCTGTCGTTACTGCGCATGCTCCTGGCATGCTCTCCCACAGCCGCAGACGTCTTCTTCATGTGACACAGAGCCATTCCGAGGACGCATCATGGCCAAAGCATTTCGGAACACAGGCTCTCCCCCCTGTCTGCCTAATCATGCATAATCCGCGCCCTACTCCCCCCCTAACTTGATGTGATTACCCCAGATGCCTCCCGCCGTTGCATGCATGGTCGTGAGAAACATGCGTTGAAACGGTCGCCAGCTTACCAAATACATCACTAGGCCGTCTATCATAACTGCTACAAGGTAGGCCGAGGCTGTCACCATCCATCGCTCCATCCCCCCAGCGATGCGTCCCGTATCGCTCGTGGCTATGTCACGGCAGTGCAACAAAAGCACCCTCACACACGTCTGGTCCCCTAAGCACAGCGCCCCAGAGATGGGCCCAGTGCAAGCGCTGTGAGACCGTTGCTGCGTTTCGAGCATGGCGTGTCCACAGGTCCCAACAGGCAACGTGCCTCGTTCTGAGAGGGGAACTGGGCGTCACCAGTCGTTTGATCGATGGCTGATGAAGTCGATATTGAGTACACGGCAGGGGCCAGGATGCGGCGAGCCTGTGCCCGGGTTTGAGAGCTCCTTATACGAGACGAGATAATCGTCACATGCTTTCGCGACAGCCGCGCGCCATCTGCCTGTGAAGCGTCAAACTGGGGGCTTGCAAGTTTGTCGAACACATGAATTCGACGGATGCTCATTCGCATCCCTTGACTATGATACATGACTTCTCCCAAGCATAACTAGCGCCCGTCTCCCATATGCATCCCATGATAACTCGCACTGTGCATCCTCTTTCCTTGACCAGCCAGAAGTTGAGCAGTGTACTACTCCACCCATCGATGCACCCATATCACTGCAAAACAAATGAAAAGGGTCGCTAGGACCGTAAAAACCGGCACCATCTTTCACGCTCCTGACCCTGGTTCATCCAGAGATCAGACCAGTCAATTTCCTCCGCCACGCGGTCGCTTTCCGCGGACGTTTCCATGCTCTCCGTCTCCATCGGCGGGAGGCCCACGCTTCTGTCCCTGACCACGTCCGCCCTGATCGCCACCGGGATTGAACTGGTTCGCACCCGGATTTAAATTTGACCGAGGGCTATTTGGACCGCCCGAGCCGTCGCCACGTCCACGCCCGCCACGACCACGACCACCACGACCCATCTGAGAGTTGCCGGCGCCCTGGATGCTCAGACCCAGGTTTTGGCCCCCTGGCTGCTGTTGGTTTTGCTGCAGACCGCCGCGAGAGGTGGCGCGAGGGATTCCGCCGCCACGGGGTATGCCAGTCTGACCTTGTTGCTGGATGTCGCGAAGAGCAGCTACTCCAGGGCCAAGACCGCCACGGCCACGGCCACTCTGCTGTTGCTGTTGACCAAAAGGCGGGTTTGGCCCAGCTTCGTTCGCATTGGTCGGTGCGCCCGGCACATTAGGTTGGGCCATATTGCCAGAGCCACGCGGTCCGCCGAAACCGAACTGGGGTTGGCCATTGGCGTTTCCGGTCGACTGGAAGGGATTTGGTTGCTGCAGCTGAGCAGGCGAAGGCTGGCCGAACGGGTTGGCAGCTGCTCCATTGGCCAGTTGCACTTGGGCATTTGGGGCTGCAGGGAGTGTCGGAACCCCTGGATTCTCGGGCGGGTTGGAGACTGCAGCTGGAGGTTTGGAGGCCACCGGGGTGGTTGCGGTGGGCTGCACCTGAGTCGGCTGGCTTGCACCAGCAAGAGGTTTGGGAGACGCCTGGGCTGCCGCTGCCTGCTCAGGTGCCTTTGCGTTTTTGGCAGCCTCCCACACATCCTTCACCGGCTTCTCGGGTGTTTCCTTGACTGCCGTCACCACTGAATCAACCTGTGCCTTGAGCTTGCCCTTCTGCGCTGACAGGAACTTGAGCTTGGTTTCATGCGTTCGGGCTTCATCGCTCTTAGCCTTGGCCTTGGCCTGCTCAAGCTCCTGGGCGTGTTTCTCAGCAATGGATTGTTCCAACTCTTTCCTTGAATTATCAAACTCTTCCTTCGCCTTAGCAGCCATGGAATCTTTCTGATTGTTGAGCTGCTTTTTGACGTTTTCTCGGACAATCTCTTTGAGTTCGGCATGCTGAACCACGTAGTCCCTGACTTGCTTCCCGTTCCATGTGGTAGGATCGGTAGGGAGCCCCTCAACTTTCACCGTATCAGTTGATGGGTCTCCTGCAGGCGCGGCTGTCACAGTCGATACCGACGCGGCTTGACGTGTGCGTTCCAATTCAGCGGCATGGTCGAGATTGAGCTGCTTGATCGTTGCCTCGTTCTTCTCACGATTTTCCTGCATCTTGGTACGGAACTGCTCCTTCATGCGATCTGCTTTGGCTTTCCACACCTCTTTGGTCTGCTCCACGCGCTTATCCGCTTCTGCATTGGTGATGACTTTATCGGCGGGAAGCGTGGAGGCTACTTCTGCATCGGGGTCGAAGGCTGTTTCCGTAATATCGGCACGCGTGCGCAGATCTTCAGATTCCTTCAAGGCCGCGGCGAGCTCTTCTTTCAGTTTCTCTACTTCTTCCGAGTTAGAGACCGATGCCGTTGCTCCAGTAGTTGGTTGCTGAGACTGGAGTGACTCGAGGTGGGAATCTGCTCGCTTGACCTGCGCCTGTGCTTCAGAGAGCTCTTTGTTGAGCGAGCCAATACGCTCTTGTAGTTCACCCTGCGTCGTCGTTAGCACCAAGTTCGTCGTCAACGTTCGACAAAGTCGTACCACTTGGATTTCCAGAGCACCAGCTCGCTCCGCAACCTCCTGGCGTTTGACTGCTTCCTGCATGCGAGCATTGGTCTCGGCAAAGAGGTTGCCTTCAGCAGTTTGCGCGCGTGCTACGAGCGCTTGTCGCTCCCCATCCGCAAGAGTCAGGTTGGCCTCGCTAACTTGTCCTTCCTCGGCCACGATAGCGTCAGGGTTAGGATTTGCACTGTTAGCAAGCTTGGAGTTTGCTTCTGTCAAACCTGCAAGAGCGTCATCTCGTGCCGTTTTCGTCGTCCCGAGTTCTTGCTGCGCGGAGTTCAGCTGCTGGCGCAAGTCGGCTCCTTCTTTGGCCAGTGCATCGCGTTCGATGACCAGAGCATCCCTTTCTTTGATCAACACATCGCGGTGTTCGACTAGCCCATCGCGCTCCTTGACTGCCTCGTCGCGCTCTTTCTTGAATTTAGTAATCGACGTCTTCGCATGCTCATGAATAGTTGCCCTACGTGATTCGAAGGACTCGTTCGCCTCCTTCAGCGCAGCTTCTTTCTCTATCTCAAGACGCTTGTCGAACGACTCGCTCGCCTCTTTCATCGCAGCTTCTTTCTCCGCCTCAAGGCGCGCGTCGAATTGGGTGATTCGCTCCCTGACTTCATCTCGTTCCTTCTCAGCGGTTGCGACCTTCTCATTGAGCTCATCCAGTTTGCGCGGGTCGATGCGATCGTATTTGTACAGGACATTTTCGTAGCGTTTCTGCCAACGCTCACGATCTTCTTCGTACATCCTGGCTTCGCCCGTCTTCGTTTCGAGTTGACCCTCGAGATCCCCGATGCGCAAGTTGAGTTGCTCAACCTTATCGTAAAGCTGATTAAACTCTTTCGTCTTCTCAGAGTACATGTCTTGCACCTGGCGGTTTTGATAGCGCAAAGTAGCTGCACTCTCGCGATAGACATTGAGCTCTTCGATAGTGCGGGTAAGAGCCTCGGTGCTCTTCAAAGTCTGCTTGCTCCACGAATTGGAGCCCTTTTCGATTTCGAGCTGTTCGCGGGCTTTGTCTAGCTGCAAGGTGGTATAGTCGAGCTTCTCCTTGCTGCGTTTGGCATCCTGAATAGCAAGGTCGAGCTGCACGGCCATGATATCCTTCTCATTGCGGAGATATCGTATAACCTCTCGCAGACCATCATCCGCGGAGCCGGGCCTTGGGGTGTCCACGTCACCCGCAGCAACAGATGCCCGACCATCTTGTAGTTCCTTGACCTTTCGACTGAGGTTCTCAAATTCTTCGTGCATGAGCTTACTGTGCTCCGTAAGCTGACCGTGTCGCTTCAGATGTTCGCCGATTTCGTGCTCGTAGCGACCGCGAAGGTCTGCCCAGTCTTCCTCGCTCTGCTCAAGGGAGGCACGAGCTGTCCGGGCTTCTATCTTGTACCCATTAACCTCTGCCCGAAGCTGAGTGTACTCATCGCGGATAGCGTGGAGGTTCCGGAGTGCCTCGCCATGTTTCACAAGCTCTTCCTCGTACTGGCCTTGAGCGCGGTTGGCGATGTCAGCCTGTGCTTTCAAGTCCTCAAGCAAGGCGGACGATTTCGCTTGTTCACGGTCCACATCGTCTTTCAATCGCAATACCGTGGCTTCGTGAAGTTCACGCTGGGAAGCAAGCCGGGAACTATCCTCCTCGTGCTTGCTTCGAAGTTCTGAGAGCTCGGCGGTGGTCGTCGCAAGCTCAGTCGATATCTCGTCGATGCGCTTGTTGAGATCCTCAACCTTTGCATCATTGTCGGATCGCTCACGCTCTAGCTCTAGATTTGCCGCATCAAAAGCCTCGACAGCATCGTGCATGTCAATCTCAGCTTGACGCGCAATCTTGTGGAACTCGCCCGCATTCTCCTTGGCAATTGTGAGATCTTCCCGCGCGAATTGGAGATCGCGTTTGAGACTTTTAATCTCGTCTTCTAGCTCTTCTTCCCGATCGGCGTCTTCCTCGTCTTCGACAGCAACGTTTGTGCGCTGAGTTGGTCGTGCATGCAGCGCGCGATCCTCAGCGGTGCGCAATTCTGCCTTCAACTCTTCCACGCGTGTTTGGAGCTGATCTCGCTGAGCTGTGACAGCAGCGAGCTCGGGTCGCAGGTCGTTGATCGCTCGAGTCAAATCCTCAATCTTTTGCTTTGATTGGTTCTGGTCGTACTCACGACGATCGGCGACCTGTTTGTGTTCCTTGACCTCATCGTCGAGCTTTCGATTGGTGAGTTTCAATTCGGCTTCCAAGCCATCGACCTTGCTCTCTAAGCGTCGGCGAACATCATCGAACTTCTGTTGCTGTTCTACTTGGCCGCTCCTAAGGTCGTTGACCAGCTTGTTGAGACCATTGCGCTCCTCCAGCAGTACGTTGTTGTCCGCCGCCGCGCGATTGTGGATCTGCTCTGCGAAAACCTGCGAAGCCTTGAGATTTGAGTTCTCCCGCGACAACCCATCCGCAAGGTTCTTCGCCTCTGCCAGCTGATCACCGATCTCTTGAATCTGGCGATCACCCTTTACGACCTGACCGTGCGCAAACTTCTGTTGCTCAAGCAGTGTGTCTTTGAGCTTCTTCTCGTTCTCAAGCTGAGCATGCAGCAACTCCTGACGTTGAAGATGCGTGTCGTTGAGATTGCTGAGTCGAGACACCTCGCCCTTGAGATTGTGAATCTCTTCACCGAGCTGCTCGCACTGTTGTTTGTAGGCGGCGACAACAGTCGCATTCTCATTCTTGAGTGAGTCGGAGTGGTTTTGCCATTCTTGGATGACCCGGGCATGCTCGGCGGCAGAAACAAGATGAGATGCCTCCTGGACACCCTGCAAGCCGTTCGCTGGAGATGGTGCACCGACGCCGAAGTTGTCGTTGTCCGTGGAATGGCCGTTTGTGGAGGTGGCAGCTGGTGCTTCTGCCACGACGCCCTGGCGGAATAGCGTGTCTTGGTAAAAGTCGCGCTCCCGCTTCAACATTTCCAGTCGCATATGCAGCGACTTCGTCTCGTCTTGGGCTGTGGCCAACTCTTCCCGCAACCGCGCAATCTCTGCCTGATCACGCTCGAACTGGTTTGCCTTCTCCTGGGCATCCACTCCTTCCAACTTCTCGCCAATGTCCCGAACGGCGCCTAGAGCACGTTCATTTTGCTCCTGGAGCGCACGAACATTCCTGTAGAGAACGAGTTGTGCGCTGATCAATCGACCCGTCGCAGTTGCATCGTCCATTTGCTCCGGGGGTAGCTCGTGCCGGTCCACATGTCGCATATACTCCTTCTGACCAGGCGTGAGAGTTTCGATGCCTTGCTCTCGGATCTGTTGCTCGACAAGTAAAACACGAATCTGAGCACTCAGGTCCCGGAGCTGTTGTCGCTGGAGCTCACCCTCCCGTAAAAGTCCCTTGTTGTTACCCTGCAGCTTCCAAGTCTCCTTCCGTGCCACTTCCCGATCCCGTATGGCGTTTTCGAGGACATTCGACATGTTCCCAACCTCGGCCATCAGGCGCTCATTATCCTCCAGGGCCTTGGCCAGTAAGGGGCCCTCGTCGTTCAAAGTCCTCATCATATCTTCCATGGACGATCGGCACTCCTGCAGATCTGCGTCGAGAGCTCGATTACGTGCTCGTAGTTCGGTGACTTCCAGGAGATGGTCAGTGCCAGCGCCAGCCGAGGCACCTCGAGCACGAGACGGCGAACCGATGGGCGAGCCGGGTCGAACAGGCGTCCTGAGAGAGCTATTGAAACCTCGGCGTGGTGTGGCGGGAGCGCGCCTCGATTCCCTGACTTCAGTCTCGAGTTTGTGCAGATCCAACTCGGTCTCTTCCAGCTTTTTCTCGATGTTGTTGCGCAGGGCACACTCGGACTCGATTTCAGCCTGCAGCGTAGCTACCTCGAGGCGGAAATTATTCTTGTCGGCGTCGGCCACACGCGTTGCTTCTGCGAGTGCATCGCTCTTTGTCTGCACCATCCGCTGAGCCAGGTCGGCGAGGCGTTTCAGGCTGTCGGCTTCGGCGCGTGCGGATTCTTGATTCCTGGCAGCTTCGGCCTGTAGCTGATCGATGCGGACAAAGGTTTTATCGGCCTGGTGCTCCAAGTTTGCGATGCGCTGGCGCTGCGACTCGTCGGTCCGTCGCAGATCCTCGAGTGCTTGGTCAGTCTCTGCCTTTTCTTGCATCAGGGTAGAAATCTGCGCATTCTTGTCCTTGCGATATTTGGCTGCCTCATCGCTTCGGGTTTTCAACTCCGACTCGTACCACTCGTTGTCCTGCTTGCGACGCTTGATCTCCTGGTTCAGGGACGTCTCGCGAAACTTGATGCTGGTGGCGGCGTGCTCAAGCGTCTGGTTCTTCTCCTCGAGTTCGGAAAAGTCCTTGCGCAGCGTGACGTATTTGTTGTGCTGGGCTGCGAGCTCTTCTGAGAGGCGATCGTAGGCGGTAGACTTGGAGTCGACGAGGGCAATGGCATCGCGTTTCTGGGACTCGAGGCTATTGACGCGCGACTGGAGAGCTTCAGCCTGGGACGAGGCGGTGGATGCAGCTGCCTTGGATGTCTGGAGCTCCGTGTCGATCTGTTGCCGGGCGGTTTCTGTGTCGGGGTTAGCATACTCTACGCGCCGGTTCCAGCAAGATTAGCAGTACCTTCCTGTGCTAGCTTCTGGCGAAGATGGTCGGCATCCTTGACGGCTTTATCGACGGTGGCCTTGAGAGCTTTTGTGCGAGAGTTGCTGTCGCGCACCACGGTCTCCAATTCGACGTCAGAGCGCAGCTTCTCGCCCCTGAGCTCTTCGATTTCGCGGGCGCGGATTTGGATGCGGGTGAGCAGGTCCTGGGCAAGCTCGACGGTCGGGTGCGACAGTAGTGACTGCAATGTCGAATCGTCGACCGCATACGACGCGGCCAGGTAGGCGACGTCGATGGCGGCCGCAGCCATGATGGCGAGTGGGAATTGATCGAGAATCTAGCGCATGCGCCGGGCGGGTATGGAAGAGAGAGAGAAAGAGAGGGTAAGTGAGTGTGGGTGGGTAGGCGAAGGGGAGGGCGAGGGTGCGGGAGAGGCAGTCGCGAGGGTTTGTGTTCTTGTCAAAGAAGTCGCGCGCACGGATCCGGCTCGCGGGGCCTTGGCGCGTGCAAACGCCACTTTGATTCCGCGACAGTCCAGGGCGCATTTCACCTTCACCCTCACAAAGACTCTCGCCGTCCACAGCCTTCAGTTGATCCAGAACCAAAAGAAATCATCTCGCCGGCGCCTCCATGCGTCTCTTCACATAAAACTTGGTGATGATCACAGGCCACTACAGCCATGGCTGCCAATCTGAAGCGGAAGCGCGAGGACATTGTCCATTCGCAGCCACTCGACACGGGCAGTGGAAGTCACATCTACACTCAGCTCACCTACTCCATCGACTTCCTGCGGCAGAGCCCAGACGAGTGGTACTCGCTCACGGATCTATTCAACCATCTCAATATCATCAACGATCCAGACATCAACCGCACCAAGTCGAATCTCGAAAATCTCTACAAGCACCCTCGTACCGAGAATATAGAATACAACTACAGCACCAACAAGTACCGCTACCGCCCAAAGTACAACATACGCGACGCCGACGGATTGAAGCACCACCTGCAAAACCAAAAGTCAGCCCAAGGTCTTCCCGTCCGCGAGCTCAAGGATGGCTGGCAATCGGTACAGGGCGATCTCGGAAAGCTTGAGAAGTCCCAGGAGATCCTTGTCACTCGCACCAAAAAGGATAACCAGGCCAAGACGGTCTGGCTCAACGATGCATCGCTCATGCACAAGATGGACGAAGGCTTCAAGGCGGATTGGCACGACACAAAGCTTCCAAACGTCGAGGAGCTGCGAAACACGCTCCTGAAGGCAGGACTGAAGCCATCGAGCGCTCCAAAGGAGTTTGCAGCTGCGAAACCAAAGGAGAAGAAGCGAAAGCAGGCGCGACGCGGCGGGAAAATGACGAATACGCACATGAGCCATATCCTGAAGGATTACTCCGAGCGGAGGAAATGAGCCACTGCAATGGATGGGGGGTGACATTACTATTTGACCGGGCTGAGCTGCTGTATCATCTCTTGTACGGATCCATGGAGCATTTGGAGGAACTGCATACGGGCTAGGCGTTTTGAGCATTTCCTATCCCAAGGCTCGCATGGGTCTTCTTGCTAACTTTTCTTTGTACCTTGTACGGCTATGGAGCATCATCGAGGCTTCTTGCTTTGCGCGATTGAGCAGGGCGTTTTATGCATAGACCAATTGCAAGCTTCTTCTCGACAGATTGTGCAAATGGATAGCGCACATATGGGCAATTCTTCACGTTTGTCAATCGTAGAAATCCTTATATCAAACAAAGGCTCGTCTCAGTGTACACAAAGCCCACTCGGCCCGACTACCGCCCATGCGCAAGCACAATCCCAGCAACGAGCACAGAGCCTCATCCATCTCTCGCATTCCCCTCGCCCCTTACATCCCTCGTCCCACCTCTCCGCCCTCCCCAGCAATGGCAGCCCGTAAACCGCCCCTCGCCCTCCGCGCTCTCTCGCGACCGAAACTCTCCCACCGATGCTCCCGTCGACCTCCCACGACCCTAAGCCCGCGCTCCTCGTCCACCCAATCCGCGCCCAAATCCTCAGTCGACCCAACCGAAGTCTCACACTTCTCGAACCTAGCCTCAAGCTGGTGGGACCCTGCCGGACCCTCGCGACTCCTGCACCTCATGAATCCGCTCCGCCACACATTCATCCAGCGCTGCCTCTCCACAGCCTCGCAATCCGCGTCGCCGCAGCGCCTGCGCTATCTAGACATCGGGTGCGGCGGGGGCATATTCGCCGAGTCGGCGGCACGATTGCCTGGCACGGCGAGCGTGACGGCGATTGATCCCACAGCCGAGGTGCTGAAGGTGGCGGAGGTGCATAGGCGGCGCGATCCACGGTTGATGGAGCCAGGGCGTTTGACGTATGTGAACACGAGTATCGAGGAGCTGGCGGTGCCGCGGGCAGAGGAGGCGTACGATGTCGTGACGCTGTTTGAGGTCCTGGAGCATGTGGCTGATCCGGCGCCGTTCTTGTCGACGATCTTGCCGCACGTGAAGCCGGGGGGTTGGCTTGTGCTGTCGACGATTGCGCGGACGGATGTGAGTTGGTTTGTGACGAATTTCATGGCCGAGGATGTGCTAGGGATTGTACCCAAGGGTACGCATGATTGGAGGAAGTATGTCAACGAGGGAGAGCTGAGGAAGTGGTTTGCAGGGCAGGGATGGGGGACAGGGGGCGCGATGAATGTCATGGGTGTCGTCTACGTGCCGGGGCTTGGGTGGAGGGAGGTCAGTGGGAGCGAGAGGTGGGGAAACTACTTCTTTGGGGTCAAAAGGGAGGCGTAGGAGGGAAAGTTGAAGAAGACATGCGAGCTGGAGTGGTTGGTGGATAGATAGAAGTGCATATGATACCCAAATGTACAACATGTAATATACACGCCAGTATTTGGCGATGACCAGACGCAGGTCCAATCCAAAATACACGGTCCTCTTCCATCTCATCATAACACAGTATGTTTGTAACGCCGCCCAATGCCCTTCATCAAACTCTTCCCTTCCCGCCTGCCCAATCTATCTCACAAAACTTGCTTCATGGTTTCCCCTTGCCCTCTCCCGCTATCGCCGTCTCTCTCCCCTTGTTCCACTCAGCCTGTTGCTGCGCAATAAGCTCCTGCTGCTCCTGCGACTCTTCATACTCCAAGTACTCGCTGTTGTTCCCCCTCTCTTTGAAGTCTTGGAGATACTTTTCGCTCGTTATGAACTTGGGGTGCTCCTTCCATGTCTCGCCTTCTTGGAAGGTTTTTGTAGATTTGGATGGATGGCGAGATACGAATGGTGTCAACTACATCTATTAGCAACCGAAGACAATTTCGAGCGGAACAGGGGGTGGGAGGGACAGTAAGGGGAGCGAGCGAATTGGACTGACATTTGTATTATGTATGGTAGAAGGTACCACAAATGTCCGCACACGATCCAGATCGACTCGAAACCGTGCTTTGCTGTCCAGTGTGCCCAGCATGCCGACGCCGCTGCCCTTGTAGAATCCGCCCTTTGAAGTTTGTTTGGTGGTCAGTGGGATGCGGCGCTTGCGGCCAAGGAGGCGCGCCGTTGGTTTGAACATGTCGTCGTCTCGCTCTATCCACGTGCGGCTCGTGCGGATCCGATCTTGTCGTCAATGGCCTGTCTCGTCGTGGTGAGTTGAGTTGAACGTCGCCGGAGCTCCGCGCGGAAAAACCCCGGCACCAAATTCACACCCTGGTCGAAAAGTTTCGCGAAGCTTGGGCCATTGTGGAATATTTCACTGCAGCCCCGCGCCATAACCGCAGCAGACATTGAAGGAAGAGCAAAATGCCGCCCCGGATATCTCGCAACTCGGTCCCCTCAGGAAAGACGGGCTCCAAGGTCCGGAAACCCAAAAAGGCAGCGAAGCGCGCCCACGACGCCTACTCTATCGCCTCCCACACCAACCCAGACCGCCTCAAGATCCGACAGTCAAGACTCGGAGAATCAGATCTTGCCTCGCATCGCAATCCCAAACGCAGCCGAGACGATGACGACCAGGAGAGGAGTGAGGACGAGCCGAGCGAGGCGAAGAGGAGGAAGCAGAAGAAAGTGAGCCAGGATGATCTGAGCCTCGACGAGGGCAGCGATTCCGAGGGTCACGCGTGGACCATGGGACACGTAGATGATGAGGATGACAGTGAGATTGACAGCGATGAGGCCTTTGGAGAGAGTGATGAGGAGAGATTTGAGGGATGGGTGTTTCGGGGGAGTACTAGCACCCACCACAAGCTGAACAAGTCCAAACCTAGGAAACTCGAGCATCATGATGAGGACATGGATGGAGAGATTGACCTGGACGAGAACGAGAGTGCAGATGGGGAGGACGATGACGAGGATGATCTGGGAGAGGGTGCTATTGACCTTGCCACGGCCCTAGACCAGTACGAAGACAGCGAGGAGGAGAGGGGGGGAAAAAGGGGCAAAAAGAAGAGATCAAGTGCTTTTGACGACAGCGAACCGAGCGAGGCAGAGGATGTCGGCGCTGATGGAGCATCCGACTTTTCATCTGAAGAGGATGAGGAAGATGAGGCTGATCGGAGAGCTCAATTGAAGGACCTCATCTCCTCGCTACCAGAAGACGAAGCTGTTCCTAAGATGCGGAAAGTCGATGTCCATGAATCAGCGGCACCCTCCGAGTTTGGTGTCTTGCGTAAAGTTGATCTCACCAGTCTGAAGTCAACCATATCCGATCCAGAACGGAGGAAGTCTTTGAAGTTTTTACAAGATGATTTGAAACCTTCAAAAAAGAACGATATCGCCAGAAAGCTAGACGCACCTCTTCCAAAGCGACAGCAGGACAAGCTCGACCGACAAGCCGCCAATGAGAAAGCCAACGAGACGCTTGGCAGATGGGTTGACACGGTCAAACATAATCGACGTGCAGAACACATTTCATTCCCTCTACAGCCCAGTACCAATGAACCAGAGGGCGAAAACCGCCTGGTACCAACGACTACCGCAGCTCCGGCGAACGATCTGGAGAGCGCCATTCAAGACATCCTCCAGCAGAGCGGGCTTTCCAACGGCAAGCAAGACGAAGAAAAGTTTCAACAATGGGAAGAGCTGCAAGAGAGGAAGCTTCCGCTAGAAGAGGTCGCCAAACGGCGCGCCCAGCTTCGCATGGAGCGAGAGCTCATGTTCAGAGAAGAAGTACGTGCCAAGCGAATCAAGAAAATCAAAAGCAAAGCCTATCGAAGAGTTCATCGCAAGGAACGCGAGCGGATACTGCAACGCGAGAAAGATGCCCTCAGGGCTGACGGCGTCGATGTCTCCGAGGACGAGCGCGAGTACAATGATCGTCGCCGAGCTGAAGAACGCATGGGTGCGAAGCACCGAGAGAGCAAGTGGGCTAAAGGCGTAAAGCAGAGTGGAAAGGCTGCTTGGGACGAAGATGCCCGCTTTGGTGTGACAGAAATGGCCCGGCGTAATGAGGAGCTCCGACGCCGCGTCGAGGGTAAATCCATTCGCGAAGACGACGAAGGCTCTGACTTTTCGAGCGAAGAAGACGAGGATGAGGATGAGGAGATGGATGGCAATGCGGTCCTTCAGCAACAGCTCAGCCGACTCAAACAGAACCCTTTCTCAACCGACAACTCGAAGATCGGCAATATGGCATTCATGCAAAAAGCCGAAGCGTCTCGGAAAGCTCAAAATGACGACGACTTGGAGCGTCTTCGCCGCGAACTGGCTGGCGAGGAGACTGCGAGTGACGATGAGATGGAGAACAATGCTCGCTCAGGCAGGCGAAAGTTTGGCCCTTCTGAGAAGAAGCTTGCTCCCGCCGCCATACCAGCTACCAGTGAATTCGAGGAACGACCTGGATCCGACGAAGAGAATCCAGGTCGACTCAGCGGGAAAGGCTTTTCAAATGGGCCCACCAAATCGTCCAAAAGCAAGGGCACTGGCGATAGAGGCCCAGCAAACGGATCAGCACGTACTGATAATCCATACCTAGTGAAAGCGAGAAAATCAAAGGGCGACGACATACCAGAAGCCCTTTGGCAAGCCCAAGACACGATAGCAGCGCTACAAGAAACGCCAAAATCCAAAGTCTCAAAATCTAAATCCAGCAAAATGGACGATTCTTCCATTCTCGCCGGCGCCGCCCTCAGCGCTCCCGACGATGACGGGTTTCAAATGGTCACGTACAACGATGAGGAACAGGAGGAAGACGTCGAGGAAGACGTCGAGAATGAGGGAGTCGATCTCGACATTGTGATGCGTAACCGCAAATTGACAGCCCAAGCCTTTGCATCCGGCGGCGATGACGAGGCTGAATTTGAAGCAGAGAAGCAAGCAAACATTGAGGAAGCAGCGCCAAAGACGGAGACGACTGTGCTGCCGGGCTGGGGGGCTTGTATGTGCCTATCTTGAAAACTTCCCACCTATGAACATGTTGCTAACACACATTTAGGGGTTGGCGAGGGCCTCACCCAAACCGAGAAGAAGAACCGCGGCAAACGCACTTCCCAAAAGATTGCCGGCATTGATCCTTCTAAACGCAAAGACAGCAAGCTCGACAAGGTCATCATTAACGAGAAGCGCGTCAAGAAGAATGCAAAATTTCTGGCCACTCAGCTGCCCTTCCCGTTCGAGACAAGGGAGCAATATGAGAGGAGCTTGAGAGTGCCGACAGGGCCTGAGTGGAAAACCAAGAAGAGCTTCCAGGATGCGACAAAGCCGAGGGTGTTGATTAAGCAGGGGATCATCAAGCCTGTGGAACGGCCGGCCATGTAGGCACTTGGCTCGCACATGTATGAGGATAATGCGAGGGATCTCGTGCCATTTTTGGACGTGACAGATGCTGTGTGAGGCGTCATTTCGGTATACAGTAATGTACGAGGTGTTGTGCGAGCGTGGTTGTATCACAGCATGATGATTGTGCCTAGTTGACAGTCACCGGACTGACTCAGAGTATCCATTTCACAGTCACGTCGCCGTTTTATCTTGAGAATCTGCTTTGACATGTCGTTTCATGATTCATGTCTCTGTCTTTGGCGCCTGATTACCGCCTCGCTGTTGTCCCCGCAAGCATGGCTGCCGTGGTATATCTCTCTCTTCTTACCGCCAGGAAGGCGTCTTTTGTCTACATTTCTACATTACAACTCGAATTAAATCACGTGGAAGCTAAGTGAAGAGGAAGAAGCAGCAATCGAGGAATTCTCTTGCAGTTGCCACGCAAGAGGTGCATGTAGCGTTGTGTTGTTTGAAACGTGCTTCATTGACGCGCCTGCCTAGCTGTTCGCGATGGCTGCACATGCCTTTCCTTTCGCCGCACCAACGAACCAATCTTTTCCGACATCTTTTCCTTCAGCCTCTTCGGAGATTTTACTACCTACGGATTCTTCTCCTCTATCTATACCGCTTTCGCAGACCGCGTACGATTCGTCCCCTACAAGCCACGCTCCTGCGAGCACTGCTCCATCAAGAACCGCGTCTTCTAATTTTCCGCTCCCGTTGACGGCGAGCGCAACTCTCAAGGCGATGCCTTCTCAAGGGGCTGCTTCATCTCCAGTGTCCAAAAAGAAATGTTGCTGCTTGCCCATACATTTCACCTCGGTCAAAGCCTCTTTTAGCCGCAAGTCTGCAGCACCAGCGACTCGTACTGCCGACAACGACATTTTCAAACCGATTGCACCAGACGATCTTCCTCCTCAAGTACCAATCGCTCAGCGGCACCCGGTCTCCAAGAGCGCAGTAGTAGATGGCGAGAATACGGTCACTCCAACCAACAAGTTCTACGCAAATACTTTCCTCGACAAGCAAGACCAACCAATCTTCACGCATCCGTACTTTATGTGGTGGGGCAAGGGAGATGGTCATGCGGGTACTGATAACTATCCGACTTGGGGTATGCACGTTACTCATATTGAGGAATCGGAGCTTCATTGGGGCCCTGGAGACCCCCCTCAGGTAGAACCCTCCAGGCTTTTTAATTACCACCGTAGCTGACTTGGAAAAGTACTACTATAATCCGCACAGCGAGGCTATAGCAATTTCTGCAACAGAACTTGGCCCAAATACAGTCCTGACAGTGGACACGGCCCTGGCCTTCTCAGCAGACATCAACCTGAGGGACAGCAAGGACGCACAACAGCCCAAGATTTCCTTCCCTGTCGTTCAAGGTATGAGCTTCATCACTGCTCGCTACAACGACGCCGCTCCACGCATTCTCTGTACCGGCAAGAATGACTTTCAAAATGTGAGCGGACCTACCCCTATCGGCGACTGCACGACCAAGTACGCCCTCAGGGATGGGCAAGGACGTAACTGGGTTTTTTATGTCACTCCAGATGCTGGCACCCAATATGACGCGGTTCATTTCAAGCAGACAGATGGCTCGACATTCCAAGGGCCCGCGAGTTTTCAAGGCATCATCCAGCTGGCAAAAAATCCGATCCAGCAGGACGGCGAGGCTCTATACGACAAGGCGGCGGGCGCATATGCCAACCAGGCCATGATCACCGGCGAGGTCAACGGTACGACGGGCACCTACTCGCTCTCGTACAAAAAGATGGGCAAGTCGCCTCTGCTGATGTTTGCCTTGCCACACCACATCCAGTCCCTCTCCCCCGATCTCGCATCAAATACGACAAAACTCCAACTCCGGTCGCCAACTAAGGGTCTGGCAACAGCCATCTGGACCGAGCAGCTCACGCTCGTCGAAACTTCCCTCCCACTCACCATGGACTTTGGGCCCTGGAACCCCAGCACGCCCGGCCCCAGCCCCCCCAAGCTCTCGCAGCCGGCCCTCGACCTCATCAAACAGGTCGCCGACAAGGACATCCAGTCCTGGATCGACACACCAGTCCCGCAAGACTCGTACTACTTCGCAGGCAAAGCGCTCGCCAAAATGGCGACGCTGTGCTGGATCTACCAGAGCGTGTTGAACGCCGACTTCAGCGCGCCTCTCGCAGTGCTGAAGCAGGAATACGACAAATGGATCCACAACGCCGTGATCCAGAACCCGCTGTACTACGACCATACGTGGGGCGGGGCTGTGAGCAAAGCTGGCCTGGCCGGAGACCCTGCGCCGGACTTTGGCAATACGTTTTACAACGACCATCACTTCCACTACGGGTACTTTGTGTACGCGGCGGCGGTGATTGCGTCGTTGGATAGCGGGTGGCTGGCCCAGGGTACAAATAAGCAGTATGTGAATATGCTGGTCAAGGACTTTGCAGAGAGCGATGCAGCGAGCAAGAGTTTCCCGTTCTCGCGCAGTTTTGACTGGTTCTGTGGGCATAGCTGGGCGAAGGGGTTGTTTGCGTCGAGCGATGGCAAGGACGAGGAGAGCACGAGTGAGGATGGGTTTGCTAGTTATGCGATTATGATGTGGGGACGGGCGGTGGGGGATGAGGCGATGGAGAAGCGCGGTAAGTTGTCCATATACTTCCACATATATTTTCTCTGCGAGATGCATAGTTGAGAGAGAGAGAGAGAGAGAGAGAGAGAGAGAGAGAGAGAGAGAGGCTGATGAGAGAGATGCGAATAGGCGCTCTCATGCTCGCCATCCAATCCCGCGCTTTCAACTCGTACATCTACCTCGCGCCCGGCAACACAAACCAACCCCCTAACTTCACCCCCCAAATCATAGCCGGAATCATGTACGAGGGCAAGGTAGACCACTCTAGTACGTCCCCTTCCCCTTCCCCTTTCTCCATCCCTCCTAACCCAATTCTTCCCAGCATACTTCGGCACCGACCCCTCCTACATCTCCGGCATCCACACGCTCCCCATCTCCGCCCCGACCGCCTACCTCCGCGCCCTATCCTTCGTGCGCGCAGAGTGGGACAAGTACTTCAGCGAGGGCCGCGTGGACCAGGTCAAGGGCGGATGGAGGGGGTTGTTGTATGGGAATTACGCCGTCTTGGATGCGAAGGCCGCGTGGACTTTTTTTGCTGGTCAGGGACAGCAGGGATGGGATGATACGTGGATTGATGGCGGGGGGAGTAGGAGTTGGTATTTGGTTTGGTGTGCGGGGTTAGGGGGCGCGCCGGCGGGGGAGTAGGGGTGGAGGAGGAGGAGGGAGTGCTGAAGGGAGGGGAGGGGGTTTGGATGGGTTGGATAGGTGAGTCGGTGAGTGTGTGCTGCTTGGACTCGTACCTGAGAGGATAGTTCGAAGTACGTTGAAAGGAGTGAGAATGCTAGCACGTATCCTTACACCCTGTCTTTCCGTTTCCTACGGTCCGCATCGTATCATACCATACGTCTCCTTGAGGAGAATTGCGCAAGCCTTTCAAATTCTCTGTGCCGCATTCGACTCTTTTACCGAGGGGAATCAAGGTTCGGTATTTCGTTCCAGGTGCGAAGAGAAGGAGGTCCGATGGAGAGGAGGATGTGGCGGGGATTTAGGAATGCGAACGCCGTGATGGGCTGGCGAGGCTGTGCATGCTTACATACAGTGCGAGAAGCATACGAGTCGATTTCTGTTGGAAAATGCTTGGTAATGGAATAGATCTGTGGAATGGGATTCCGCCAGAGAGAGGGAGGTCAAGCATCCCGCTTATCAATTCAACCAACTCATCAAACGACGTGCTCACACTACACCTGAGAAAGGCTCGTTCTCTGTGCGCATTAATTGGAACGTATAGCTTTAGGCAAATCTTGCACTCGTATCTACTTAAAAACAGCCGACTAACAAAAGAGACCCCCTTTTCATTTCCATCAACACGCCAATCAAACCCCCAGACGCCATACAGTTGAACAATAAAGAAAACCACCAATTTATAATCGTACAAGCCCATCACGCTCTCCAATCAAGAATAAGGAAATAATGGGATAGTCATGATAACGACAGGACAAGAATAAAAAGATACTGGTATCCAAGTCTCGAGGAAAGAGAAAGGAAAATGGTATCGAACCTCGACGATCGCAATCAGAAAAAGAGTCTGCCGTAAGAATGTACAGAAAAGAATAGAAGACGCAGTGCTCGACACCACCGATCTACGTTTTGCAGGACATTAGAGGGAGGAAGGGAGGGCTGTGCTGCTGCTGCTGCTGCCGCCGCCGCCGCGTGGCCAGCGCACAGCATGCCGAAATGGTAATCGCATGCGGCATGTGTTTACGACGCAGCTCCGCCGCTCCGCGCACACCCGCTGCGCGGGATCCATGCACGCGCATGATCAGCTCGAGGCGAGATTAATGGCCAAAGAAGGTGCGCAGAGCGCTGCCGCCCAGGTCCTTTGCGTCGTCGGGGTAGACGTAAAAGGCGAGGGCAATGATGGTATATCTGGACATTTGAGTCAGCGGGGGATTCCAAAGTCGGGGCTGGGGTACGAGCTGCAGGCAGCTGACATAAAACGGCGGCCGACGAATAGGAAAGGGAGGAAGGGCGGGACTTACGTTCCAAGACACATTGCGCCCTCGAGGTAATTGCTCTTGCCGTCCTGGATGAGGTAGTTGACTACGAGGACCGAGAGGAAGAAGACGACGGTCTCGAAGCCCTGGAAGTGGAGAGTCATGGGCTGGTGGATGATCCAGCCGAGGATGACGAGGAAGGGGGTGACAAAGAGGGCAATCTGTAGCGAGGAGCCAATGGCCACGGAGATGGCGAGATCCATCTTGCCCTTGTATGCTACGATGACGGCTGTGACGTGCTCTGCGGCGTTGCCGACAATGGGTATCAGGACCAGGCCGATAAACGTCTTGGATATGTGTGCCGACTCGACGATGGAGTCAATGCTGTCGACCAGGTACTCTGCGCAGACAGCAACGAGGACGGTGACAAGGACGAGGGCGACACCGGCAGCGATTGGGCTGAGCACCTTGCCGTTCTCCTCCTCGCTCTCTTCACCCTGCATCTCCGAGTCGTTGAAGATTTCATGATGGCTGAACAGCTGAAAGTACAGGAACAGTATGTAGAGAGCGAGGAGGATGATGGCGGTACCGTGGGATAGCAGCAGAATGTTGGGGTCCTCGTCGGTCTTGCTGTCCTTGCCCTTGCCGTCGGGGAGGACGGCGTAGAGGGTTGCGGGGATGATGAGAGAGGCGCTGGCGACGGCCATGAGAGAGGACATGGTGGAGGCGACGGTGCTATTGAAGGTGCGTTCTGTCCGGCGTATACCGCCCGCAAGGAAGCAGCACCCGAGGACCTGGTGCTGTTAGCAGGGGAGGTGGCAAGTCGAGCGAAAGGCTCACAAGGAGGATGTTGGATAGAATGGAGCCCAGCATGCTGGACTGCACGATGCGAATTTCGCCTTGATTCAGCGCAACGATAGATACCTGTATTTCATGGTCAGCCCGCGATTCTGGTGTTGCGCATGGCAATTGCGTGGTGCAACTCACAATAAGCTCGACTGCGTTGCCAAACGTGGCATTCATGAGACCACCCAACGTCTGGCCCAGCTTCGCCGACAGCTCCTCGGTTGCAAAGCTCAGTAGAGCAGCGAGGGGAATAATGGAGATGAAGTTGAGGACAAAAACGACGCTAGGATTCCAGCCAAGGGCGCCGGCGATGATGCCAAAGGGCACGACGATGAGCAGCACATTGACGTAGTTGCTCGTCAGCGTGCCCCAGGTGGTGTTGCCTATGTACTTTGCGTAGACCTTCCAGCGCGGCTCGTCGGTGTCGTGATTTTGATGGGAATTGGCAAGCAGCGGCGTGTGCTCGCCAGCGGATCCATTGGTCGGGGCGGGCATGTTGTGTCCAGAATACGAGGATCCGTGTCTTCCAAGTCTGTTGAATTGCTTCTTGTAATAACCTGGAGCGCGGCGACGATATTAGTATTAGTAGTAGTAGTAGGACGGGCGGCGGAATGGTATTTGATAACGTGTGAGGAAGCAAATAGCCAGATTTGCCCTGCCGAGAGAATGCCCAGAGTGTCGCAGACGGCGGACCAGAGCGGAGGAGGTGCTGCGCCTGCTTTTCTGCTACGCGGAGAGATGTTCGGAGGTCCGAGACGTTCCACTGACAAAGAGCGGCGAGGCGGTGGACGTGGGAGAGGAGGGGCGAGGGTGAGGCGAGGGAGTCATTGATGAAAACAAGACTTACTCATTGTTTCCGGCTCGAATTACCTGGGGTGTCAAGTCTGGCACAGGGTCTCAATCTCAACCGCCCATGCGTGGAGAGAATGGCTGGGAGCGATTGGCCAGGGAGGGAAGTGCCGAGGGCTTGAGGGACCCGTCGCGGGGGAATTTGCGATGGGTGGGCGTGTGAAGGGGGAGAATTGAGAGGGGAAACGGGGCAGTGCAGAGTCCTGACGAGCGTGAAGGTTCACGTCGCACAGTAATGTCTAGCAGCGCTCGCGGAGGTTGGGGCAGCTTTGGGGGGGGGGAAGCGGCAGGCCAGCCAATCAGAGACGAGACTAAGCAACGGGGCAGTGCTGGTGCCAAGCCATCGTCACCGTGTGGGTCTCTCCCGGTCGACCCCGGGACTGACCCCCGTCCCTTTTCGTGCCTGTTGGTTGCTCAGGCTCCTGGCGATCTGGCGATAAGCTCACTAGCCCTCAAACTCAAAACAGACATTATCACGGCGGAAAATCTTGATAAATTCGCGCACCAAGACGCTGCAATGGACTGCCGACACAAGGGGGTACAATAGCGCCCATTGTGTAGCTTGATAGGCGCCTTAATCGCCTCGCTCGCCTTGCTCCAACGTCGCCCGCACTCGCACAGTGGACGGCTGACGTCAAGCTCGCAGGCTGGGTGCTCGCCAAGCCGTCTGGCCCACCGCGCATCTCTCTCCTCTCTCTCCTGCTCGTCCCAAGCCAAGATTCCCGAACAACGTGCCTAGCTATCGTGCTGCGCAGCGGCGAATGCAAATCACCGTGACGGCCTTGTGCGTCTGACTGCTCCTCCGCCTCTGCCTATGCGCCAAGCCCTCTTTGTCTATCCGAACCCCAATGCGTGAATGTCATGTACAGGTGCTGAACAAGGTCCCTCCTCAGTCCTCGCTGCTCTCGTCATCGTCGCGCCCGATGGTGACGCGTTTCTTCGGTTCCGCCCACAGCTGCTGCAGCACCTTGTGCTTCTGCGTCTCGCGCAGGCCCTTGAGGAACCCGTACGTGCCCGACAGGTCCGCCAGCTGCTGCTCCAGTCCAAACGAGTTGGACTGCGCCCGCCGGATCAGCGGGCTGATGAGGTTCTTGCGCGCCTTGTCCAGCTGGTCCTTGACCGAGTGTATCACCTGGATGTGGCTCTTGAGCTCGCTCTTGTTCGACAGCGTGTTGGCCCGCACGCTCTTGAGCAGCTTGAGGTTCTTCTCGTACTTTTTGATCTTGAGCTTGTTGCCGATCGTGTTGCGCCACATGGACGCCAGGAATTCGTCCAGTTTGGACGCAAGGCTGTCTTCTTCCTTGGCCACTGACCGGTGCAGGTTGTGGAATTGCCGGTCCACGCGGTCGAAGAGCTGGAAGAGCACGTCGGCGCGCGACAGCTCGTTGGCAATGTTCTCCTCCAGCGTCGACAGCAGGTAGTCAAAGGTGCGCTGGAGAGTCGCCTTGGACCGCTGCTGCGTCGTTTGCCCCATGACATCGTTGACCAGCCTCCCCACGGCCGTCGGCTGCCCGTCCTTCTCGAGCACGCCGACCTTGGTGAGCGCGCCGTGCACGTTGCCGATGACGGTGTCAATCATGCCCGTCTTGGGCCCCTGGATGCTCTCCAGCTCGCGCTTCGCCCACTCCATGGTGATGAGGATGCTGTCCAGAGTCAGTCCATGTATCCAAGTCATGTGTCGTCGCCCTTACGAGTCCATATCGCCATCGACGTTGGTGAAGAAGCTCATCATCTGATGCGACAGCTGCTTGAGGCTCTCGCCGAGGTCGTCCAGCTGATCTATGATGCCCGTCGACGCCGACATGTTCGATGCGCGCACGCTCTCCCCCAGGTCCTGCACGGCGATGCTGGCTTCTGACAGCTCGAGTGATCTCGGTATCACATTCTCCGACGCGTAGATCAAGGGCTCGAACTGCTTCGCCATGCCCGCGACATTGGCCACGTCTGGTATCAGGCTGGACGTCCACGGCTGCAGCAGGATCCAGGAGAAGAAGAGCGCCGCCATGGTGCAAATGATGTTGAATCGTGACCGCGTGAACATCTGGACGCCGCTCGCACATGCGGATATGGATTCTTCAATGGGTGCGGTGCGAAAGAGGGTCTCGCCGCGGATGGCAAAGCGCACGACTTGGACAGGTTAGACAGAGCAGACAGCAATGCCAGTGACACAGAAATGCACCTACATCCGTCTAGATTCCCAGGCCGCTCCTCGTGCTGGGAAATGGCCATTTCGTCTTCCGCCCGCTGCTCTGCCCCGGCACCGGCGTGCGGCTCCTCGTCCGGGCTCTGCATGCGCGACGCAATGTTCTCGCTCATGTATCCACGCCGTTCCTGCTCTGGCGCCGGCTCTGGACTCGTTCGGGGTGTGCCCTTGAGCGGTGACTCTGGGAGGGGGATGCGCGAGGGGGTGATGTCGCGCTCGGTGTGGTCGTAGGGCGACTGGCCCGGCGACTTGGAGGGGCTGTGGCTCGATCGCATGGCGCTCTCGCTCAGCAGCGACTTGCGGTACCAGTTGTTGTTCGACTTCTGCCACGCCGGCGGCGCCCAGGGGCCCTCTGACTCGGGCTCCGACTCTTCTGCTTCTTGCGCGCTCCACCGGCCGGACGAGTGCATGGCGGAGCGGGCGCTGTAGGTAGAGTGTACACTCTTCTCGGGATCAAATGCCTCGAGCGAGGCGCTGAGCGAGGGTATGTCGCGGTCGTAGATGCTGCCGTGGTCCATTGTCTCCTTCATGGCTCGAATGGAACAGGAGGAGAGGAGGGGTGAAGAAGAGGCCGGACAGGGGCGCGAGGAGGTTGGATTTCAGTTCGAGTCGCAGTGACACGGCAGGGGCAGCGTGGAGGCTGCGCGGGCACATGGGAGCTACTCGTGATGGCAGCCCTATGAGACACTGCTGCCTGACCAGCCTGGTCCAAGTAGCAGAAGTAACTTTTGTGGTAAAGAACGCTCCATGGCCCAGAAACGACGGCTTCTGCAATATGAACGACTGGCAGCAGGGTCCTCGCAGTTGTGCCAGCGCAAACACGCCAGGGGGCGAGGAGGCTGGGAGGTGCGGGTGGAGCGGGGTTGATAGGCCATGAAACATCGCCGCTGGGGGACATCCCTGTCGTCGCGGGGGGCATGTTCGCGTCGGCGGCAAGGTATGTCTACTTTAATACGGCCTCTTCAGGCGTCGATGTCCTCTTCCGCAGACGACGTCGACAAGTTGATGCCCACCTTCCACGCGCTCGCCCGCGGCAACACCATCACCACCACCACCACCACCACCAGACCACTGGGCATGGGCCAACCAAGATTCACGTTCCACCATGACTTTTCTTTTTTAGACTATGAAATCTATGGTAGCATCGAGGTATCCACTAACGAAAGAACATGGTGCTACTCATGCCCGCCAGTAGCCATACCTTGCGAGGTGGTCCAGGTCCGTCATGAATGGCTCAGTGAGTTAAAACTCGAAGACTCCCATACTGCTTTTATCCCCCTCCACATCTCCTGCTCCACTCTTGCCCAACCCTTCCGCCGTGGACGTGCGCCGATACATCTTCCCTGACAGTCATGTTCTCTCACCTCCTACAAATAAAACATGGTGTGCGCCACCCTCTCATGGACGCCCCCAGTCCACATTTGTGTCGTGAAGGCAGCATCCGCGCCCTTCAGCACAGTGTGCAGGTACGAACGGCCCCTCTCACAGAGCAGGTCGGCGTAGTAGGCCGGCGGGCACACGCTCACCGACCTCGTCGCGCGCGCAAACGTGTAGCACAAGTTGTGCGTCAACTTCTGCAGCTCGTCGGCCCCCAGCTTGTTGTCGTCCTTGATCACCACGTAATGCGCCGGCTTGGACGTACCCTGCAGGCCCTGGTGCGCGAGCAGGAAGAAGTCAAACAGCTTCTCGCCCGTGACGCCGCGGTCCACAACAGTGCCTGGCTTCGGATTTCCCGTATTCGCATCCGCGTCTTCGGCCTTGGTCGGGTAGAAGCGCGTGTGGTGCCGCTTGCCAACGATAATGATGCTCATTTTCGGGTGCTTCGGCGTGTCGCCGTACAGGCGGTTGAACGCCTTGACGAACGAGGGATATTCCTTCTCCATCACGAGTCGGTACTGGCCTTCGGACACGCCGTCACGGTAGACGATGACCTTCGTGGGCAGACGGCTTTGGTTCCTCTCGCGCCAGACGTTGAGGCGCTCGACTATCATCTCCTCCAGCGCTTCCACCATCTCGACGCGCCCAGTCTGTGTGCGCATGCTGGCGGGGAACTGCGAAAATGAGTTATCCACCGAGGCCACGATACCCGCGATGCTGGGCGAAGAATCCGAGCTGCTAGGAGAAGGGTGGGTAACGTCGATACCAAAGACGATGGTTTGTGCGTCTAGGGGCTTGAAGAGGTCGGGCGTGAGCGTATGGTTGACGCCGCCGAGCTTCTGGTTGAACTTCAGCGCAACGTTGGCAAAGTACTGGGCTTGGCCCTTCTCCTTGGTGAATTTCCGTCCGATGTTGCACACCGACGGTATGCCAACATCCAGATCGCAGATTGTTTTGACCATGTCGTAGACAATGGCACTTTCTGACGCAAGAAGAACGAAAAGGAAACTTGGTGGTGCTTTCAGCTGCGTTCGAAGCGCAGTCATGATGGTCTCCTTCACTCGTGCTGCTCCGTTGTTCCGCGGCAGGAGGTCATCCGGATTCAGCCATGCTTCTGCAATGGCTCCACACGGAGCAGCTGCTACTCCGCACTCGACCAGAGTCTGCTGGAAAAAGCCTAGTAGATTACGAGCTGCCTCCTTTCCGCCATATATATTCTCTCTCTGGCCCTCATTGATGATGAGACAATTCCAAGACGGCAGGTTCGTAGGTTTCATGAACGGTTTGTTGCCGATGAACCTTGTATCCAGATTCCATTTCCCATCGGAAGGGGTTATTTTCTTAGCACGGTAGCTAAGTGCGGGTGGGTTTAAGATGCGGCCGAAGACAGTCAACATCTCCGGCTTCACCTTGATGCCGAATGGTATCAAGTGGCCATCCACCTCATTGCCTACTTTGGCTACTTTTAAACCCGAGTTCATGATGGACTCTGCGTTGTCGAATGGACGACGAGCCGCAAATTCGATCATTTGACGCGTTTGTTCTCCTAGTAAGACGCGTCTGGCCGGCTGGCCCGGGATGACAGTGCACAGTTCTGCTGGAATCCACTTTGGCGATTTCGTGTCCCCGTAGTTGACAACCGGGCCGTTCGGCTGCTTTAGCCGAATCCCGTACGCTTGGCGAAAGTATTCCTGCACAGAAATCTGCTTCTTCTGCCCCTGCGGATTCGTGTATTCGAATTTAGTCGTTGCACAGTTCTTGTCCGCAGGAACGCTAGTGACGATGTGCACTTTGCGCTTCGTCAGTATTTGACCATTCGGCCCCTTCTTGGGCTTCCCACTCTTGTCCAACTGCGGGATGTAGTTTGTCTCGAAGCTCAGTTTCCTGACGAGCTTTTCACCACCTTCACGAATGAGATCTGAGAGAGGACCGGGATTGTAGAAGGCGGCGGTGGCTACGTTCAAGTTGAGTATGATTCGATTGACACTCGTGCGGACGCTTGAGAAGAATCCACGGAAGGCTTGCAGACCGCCACCGAGATTATGCGAAGCGAATTGAGGATGGCCGGGCATGGGATTGGAGCGATTCTGCCCTACCACGGCGAGTTGAGAGTCGAGGCTGGGGCCATATGACATGATGACATTCAAAGCCTGGATGGTTTCCAGCTTCAAACTGTAGCTAGCCGCCGTCGACAAGTCCTTCATCATCTCGGCAAGGGAAATGTCACCAAGCTTTTCCACAAGAACCCTGTGCGTGACTTTTGCGCGAGCAGCTTTCTTCTGTTCCGAATCATCTGGCGCCGGCGGTAACATTGGTTCGCCGTCTTGGGGGTACCACTCAAGCTGGAACTCGCTCTTCCCGCTGTTCCCTTCCAGCTTGATGTCCTCGGCGGCCACAAGGATCTGGGCCCAATCGCTCGCAATAGCGATGCCGCTAAAGGCCGGGAGCTGTAGAAGCATTTGTATGAGGCGCTTTTTCTTTGACTTGGAAATATTGTTGTCTGGCGCGAAAGATACTGCGTACCGGTGGTACACGACGTCCTTTCCAGTCACCTGAAGCTCGAAATAGTTGGCCCAAAGAACAATCTTCCTGCCAGCGGTCCCGTATCCTGGGCGTCGAGGCAGCTGATCCTGGACGGACAGCGACAGCGAAGATAATTTCGAAACGACATCGGAGATGGATTTGGTTTCTTGTTTGTCAATCTCAGCGTTCGGTTGTGGGAAGACACCGTGCCCCCAGTATTGGGGAGGAGGTCCGCCTCGTCCACGGAATCCACCTCGTCCTCGATCGCCTCCTCGGGAGCCGCCGCCACGGTCACCACCGTATCCTCCTCTTGATGGGCCACCTTGGAAGCCGCCGCCACGGTCACCACCATATCCTCCTCTTTGTGGGCCACCTTGGAAGTCTCCACGCCCGCGCCCGCGACCTCCACCGCGTCCGCGGCCACGGTCAGCCATATTGATGAGGGGTGGTCAAATGAGTGGTGTTTGAATGAGTAGTGTATAGATAACTGGTGTCTAGATGTCTGGTGTTTGGATGAGTGGTGTATGGATGAATGGTGTTGGTTCGATGTGGTAGGAGAGATGGCAGTAGAGGATGGCAAATTGACTCGCCCAGGAGAAGGAAGGAAGGAAATGTCTGGGAAACAGGAAGCACAACTATTTCAAGACACAGATATACAGGCACCAGTGAATCACCTGACTCAGGCTCCAATGCGGCCCCCACCGAACCAGCTGGAACTAAGACGAAACCCGGACTCCAAGACTCAACAACAAAGCCTCAGTCGACGAGCTGAATGTCCAATCACTCTGTTGAGAATGCAAAATCCGACAAAGAGATGGCAAGACTGACGTTGGGGCGGGGCAGACGCCGTCGCCTTTTAGTGTCCGAGACGCGCGGGTGCGGGTAGTCACGTTTCGGCCAGGGTTTCGCGTTTTGGCGGTGTGCTCGTGTCGCCACGGCCTGCAGTACCGGTAGCAGCCAAACACCAAGGAACAAGCAATGATAACGTCTCTGCACCGAAGATTTTGGAACGTGGGATAAAGGGGCGTTTGGGCTGTTATTTATATGGCTTGTTTGCCGTGCATGGGCCCAAGAGTGGCGGGACGTTCGAATGCTCTCGTGCACTAATCGGTGCGACGAAAATGCTGCGTCACTGTGGCCCCACTATAATGCCCTTCTCCGCGAATCTTCTGGCGTGAGAACGGTCGGCGGTGTGTTTGCTTTATCGATTTCCTCCCCTCTTTCATTGCGTTGGTGTGCCACAGCCTCTCCAGTGCTTTGGGCCTGCTGCCTGGTGTGTAACATGGCCGAGGTTCGAATTGGTCGACGGCAGGTTGAGGTATTCGCTGACATTCCGTGCGTTTCGAAGCGGCCCGAGGCTGAGTTGGAATGAGAGACGAATGAAGTCTGGAAGTGAACAATCTCTCGATTGACCGCATTTGGCATGGCGCATCCGACTCATCTTTTGATGTTGCTTTCCATGATGAGCCCAGGTGCGTAGTTGCCAGTTGACACTTCAATCTTTGCAGTCGGGCGAGCGGCATTTGTATTCTTTCAGGCTGACTTCTGCCTTGAGATATAACAACGACGGATGCCTTACGTAAGTGGCGTTTGCAGCACCTTCCAGCCTGGTTTGTATTAGAGTCCTTTTCTAATGAACTCGGATGACCTCGACCACTTGGCCTTCTTCCAGTAGATGGCGAAAGAAGTTTAAAATCGCAGCCCGCTCCAGACTTTCCGACTCGGTGTCTCTCCAACTAGAACAAGTAGTTCCCATGTATATTTGTAAAGACATACCTACATTGCGGGAAATTCCCGAGTACTTCGTAGAATGCACGCGCATCGAGGTCGTTGATTCAGCACGTGGCGGATGCGCACTCTGCACTGCTATTATCAGTGTATTGAGGGCTCCCGAGGGCCCGTATGCTAGTGTCAGAATCGCCCGACGGACTTTTGGTTTACTCGTCAAAGAGAGCACATTCTATAAAACAGTCCCTATCCTGTTTGCTCAAGGTAGTAAGCCGAATTCCTCCACTCTGTCTTCGTTTTCGCTCGCTGATTACCTGATCTCTGTAGGCGGCGATTCTGGATCCATTCCCAAATCCGTCGTATTTCCGGCTACAGGATTATCAGATGCATTCCTCCAAGCTAGCCAATGGCTCGAAAACTGCCTCAACAATCATGGTGTGCGGTGCAATGCGCTGGGAAGCATGGACCGTGCTCGGCTCCCGTTTCGAATATTGGACATTGATCTCAAGCTGGGAGATACAGTTGTATTGCTCGAATCTGGGCTAGAAGAAGAACGTCATGGGATCTACGCATGTCTGAGTCATTGTTGGGGAGAAAATCAGCCAATAATGACAACTATATCAACACTGCAACAACATCAACAGGGCATATTCTTCTCAGATCTTCCAGCAACCTTTCAGGATGCTATTAGCATTCTCCGCCAGATGGACGTCAAATATCTCTGGATCGACTCCTTATGTATCGTTCAAGACGATGCTTTGGACTGGGAGACACAGTCTGCGCAAATGGCCGACATATATCGAAATGAGATCATCACTATCTCTGCGGCTGCTTCAAACAACTCACATGGGGGCTTATTCCGGGATGAACCTAGCGAATCAAAGTCGATTGAGGTGACCCCTTGTGTCCATGCAGCCCAAGATGTTAGAATCTTTGCACGACAAACCCATTTTCATAACAAAGAAGATCACCCCTTGATTGAGAGAGGATGGGTATATCAAGAGCGTCTGCTTTCGCCTCGCGTGCTGCACTTTGGGGCCGAGGAGCTTATCTGGGAGTGCATGACTGAGTCTTCCTGCCAGTGCGGGGAAGGGGTCTGGGCTGTACAACATAATCCATGGGTTGCAAATCGGTGGTACAATTCTAAATCGCAGCTCGATATTCCAACATTGTTGACGCTCCCATTACAAGAAGCTATGGAAGTTTGGCGGGGTATGGTGCAAGATTACAGCAAAACGCAACTGAGCCATCCAGACGATATTTTCCCGGCCATCACTGGGGCGGCTAAAGTCATATCGGAATCCCTGGTACAAAGAGGATTCGACTCTACTTATATTGCTGATCTGTGGAGACATTCCTTTTTGGAAGACTGCCTATGGACTGTTTCGAATGTGCCTGGTTCCCGGCCTCTCGCGTACCGCGCGCCTACGTTCTCATGGGCCTCTATTGTGAGCTCCGGTGGGATTTCATACGAAGATATCCGTTTCAGTCAAACGTCTGTTCATCTCGCAGTGCTCTTGGATTATCGTTGCGAACTACGAGGTATCGATGATATGGGCCAGCTGCTTTCGGCGCATGTTTCCCTTCAGGGTTCACTGATGCCCGCTCAACTCAAGATCAGTTGGAACTCGACAACAATTGACAAATTACCATGGCGCGACGTCGACAACACGCCCCATATTCGTTTTGATGGTGATTGTCCTTCCGTTCTTCCGGGCAGCGAGAATGCCTGTACAAACGATGGAATTCGAAAACTTTCTGCGTGGTGCTTGCCCATTCTATTCAAGCCGGGTGGATACAACTGGAGTATGTACTGTCTAATTATCAAGGCCATGGAGCGGAATCAAGAAGTTGTTTATGAACGTTTGGGTTTGCTAGAGTTGTGGGATAGGAATCAAAGCTGTGGGGTTCATGAAGATTGGTTTGACCCTTCCAAAGTGGTCAAAAATGCTATTGTAAAGATCATGTAACAGGAGTATGGATCGACACTCTCTAATACCCTGTCTCCCGCGTTCATTCCGACGAGGGAGGGTATGTCCCCCTCAAACACTCATAAACTAGACTACAACAACCGCAGCGCTAAGCCATGGTGAGCTGCACGTGGTTTTTTGGTCATAGACATGCGTTTATGATAGAGAAACTGTTGTGACCGGTTTTGACGTCGGCACCTTCTTGTCGCCTTAGCACTGCCCAGCACGCAACACTTGAGAGCGTGCTCTGTCTCATCTTCCAACTTGCCACCCTTCAGCCTCGCGAGCTTCGACTGAGGTGCGCCCTGGAACTCAACGCCCAAGAGCGTGTTGGACTTATACCGCGCTTGTACAGCAGTGTCAAACATTTGTGAGAATCAACCTATCGCACATCGCTCACTCCTTGTGTTGGTTCCTAAGATGACGAAGATAGTTATCCGGACGGTTGAACCCCTTCTTCGCAGCTGGGCAGTCCAGGTACTTGCAGTACACAAAGGTGCCCTTCTGGATGCGCATTCCCGGAGCGGAATATACTTCGTGGGTGCGCTCGTGGCGTTTGAGATCCCGGATATGTCTGAAGCAGCGGTCACAAGATTGACATTTGTGGGGTTTGGAGTGAAGTTTGATGTGCTGGCTTTGAGGGAGTTCAGCTTTGTAAGGAGTTTGGGGTGCAAGGCAATGACTTACTCATAGTAAGACTTGCGCGTGAATGTGGATTGGCAGTGAAGGCATTCCAAGTGCGTGGGGGATTCTCCGATTGACGATGTAAATGTGCTCTGGGAACTCGAAAAATATGAATCAACTTCATCAACCAGAACTGTAGGGACTGGTGGCAGGAGTCCATGGATGGCCCGGGAACCTTCAACGGCGGTGGTCTGTTGACTAGGTCGGGAGAACAAATCTTGATCGTCACGGTTGGAATATCTGGTTTTGTGCTGCAGTATTAATCATCAGCGATGCGAAGCTTTGAGGTTATTTATGTACCTACTTGGTCAGAGGATGAATGCGAAGAAGTTGACAAGGCATCATGGGGGCCTTGAACGCATGACTCCGCGGCCAGCTGGCCGCTAGGATGCCCTCCAGAAACGTCAAATGATGTGCGATATATTTGTCCTGGCCCACGATCATGTACGTAAAGAAGGGCAAGTTCGGTCTCCTGGGATGCACTATGATCGTAATGGCAAGATGTGCGGTCATCGACAGTTGGCTGAGCCGACAGAGACATTGCTCCACTATTTCTCTTGTCCGGGGGCATGCTGATCCTCCATCCCTTCGCAACATCAGAGGTCAAAGCACTAAGTAACGATCACCTTTCTTCTTACCTGATCTGGTGTCCAAACATGAGGAGGTTCGACGAACTGGGTGTTAAAGTCACTGTCTCCGTAATTGAACGAAGAGGAAGAAAGCAAATCCCATTCTTGTTGAGCCATCGGAAGGAATGCAGACTAAGTGAGCAAATTGATAGACAAACAACAATCACGAATCGATTTCAGGAATTAGTACAATGGTACATAGAAGTTTGTGGCGATGCCACTGACTTTTAGATGGCAAATATGATGGCGGCCGTGGGCCTCCAAGGCTGTGGCCTCCAACACGAGGGCCGCGCAAAGGCAACCGGCTTACGGGCTTAGACCAATGACAGTGAGGTCTCTTGATTAATCTCAGCATTGGTGAGTGCATAGGAGGCTGACAAGACATTGCACTGGTTTCGTGAGACAGCCTTGAGGTGTATCAAACCTGCAGGTGTAGGCTTTGGGACAGGCTGCTAGACACGTTGCAAGATTAACATTCTAGCTTACGCTATTAGCTTCGTGCAAGCTGTATCGTTATGTAGTGTGAATTGCAGCTTAGATGGCGAGGCCTCGTCGTGTTATTCATTTTTGAAGACGGGACTCAGAGGTCGCCAACCTGCAGCGCTGCAACAACTCGCATCAAAAGACCATAATGACCATGAAAGCATGCAACTTGTATTGTCGTCTGAAGGTTTTTTCTCTTTCGTAATCGAGCGCCGAGGAAGATTGTGGATCCGATTGAAAGTAAGGGAGAAAGCGTGGCAACTGCAGATTTATATGCTGCCGTACCGTCCCTGCTAAAAAAGCTCGGCTGATTTCTAGGCAGCGAATTAAGCCTCGTGTCCGTGAATAGGAGTGAGGCGTGAGGCCTCTTAACAAATGGCCAATGAAACTGCTGACCGGACTCCGCAGCAAGGCTGAACGCAGCCTCCGTGAGGCCCATGCCTGGAGGAAGACCGTAATCTACCGAGTTGGCGGTGCTGTATACTTGCAACCAGGCATATTCGACAATGATTCGTTCGAGTGACCTTCGACTGGTGACTTATGCGCGATTTGATCTTCGAAGATGCCTCTTAGAGGCCCGAAGTCCGCCGAGAAGGCTGATTATACTTTATAGTGAAGGGACAGGCCCCTCAGAGGCAAAATACCATCCAAGAGGCCCATTTAGGAGTTTTGGGCAAGCTGAAAGCTTTTTGGTGGGAGCGTGCAACCTTCCCATTTTGTGAATTGCATGGGCAGCAAAGGCTCTGGACTTTACGATATGATCGACCACCGAAAGTAGCCGTGTTTGTTCTTTCTTTGAGCGACCAGCGAGTGCGCGCAAGTAAGCAGTATCCGTTTCGTTCAAGTCTACAATCTTGATTAGGTGCTTGCTTCGATTCGTCCGTATTCCTTTGTTGACTACGGCTGGTTGTATGGCTCTAGCTGTTCGCAATTATGATCTATGAAAACTTACCAAGCGACTAAATACAAATGCATGTCTATTCCATTTCCCTTTTCTCGTCCTCCACCAACCCTGGATCAATGACCCGCTTTCATCCAGAAATTGTTACGAAGCCTCCATACATCAAGGATATTGATTTGCAGCATGATACTAATGGCCACTGGGTTGGAAAGATCGCTAGACCACAGCAAAACACTTACCACGCCACGTGCACGCAGGACATCATCACGCAGCTCCGTTCAACACCAACATCTTACCGAGCTTCCCAGCGGCCAAAGACGGCTACAACCGAGAAAATACGTTGCAGGAACACGGCGTCGAGAGTCGCTACACCTCCTGAAGGGCCTTTGAAGCATGTCCCTACGCACAAGTCGGATACACGACGTTCTGAAACACCTAACAAAGAGGGACAGAAATGCCCACAGAGGCGCAAAGCCTCTTCACGCCCTTCCGAAGCAGCGTCCTCAGACTCGGATGTTCCTCTTCTGAAGCGACGGCGCACCAATCCCAACCAGGCGGAAAAAGTCGAAGAATTGGAAGGGAAGATCAAGCGCTTGAATGAAGAAATGGATGATTTCAAGGAGAGAGAAGATTCATTGACGAAAGAAATTGAGCAAGCAATGAACATGAACTGGGAACTGAAGATGAGGGCGCGGAACGTAGCGAATGAGTTGGGAGTTGTGAGAAAGTGGATGACAGAAAGGGGAGTTTGGGAAACGGCACCAGAGTGTGTGAAGAGGGTAATAAGAATGGACAGGTTCTAGCCTTCTGAATGTGAAGTCATACAGCATGGCGACGGCATTTTCGATGTGGAGCATGGATCGAAGGCTAGCCGGATTAGACTGTTAGCGCGAAATTGGATTTGGAGCTTCGATTTCATCCACTCGACCTCCTCCCCTGCGTCGCAACGTCACCCATCATGCCTCCACGATTAAACGTCCTCACCCTTCCGCGATCAATCCCGTATCGACCGAAGCCTCGGGCTCAATGGTCCGTCCCATCCGTCACGCGGCGACTGCCGTCACAGAGCCGCCTGTACTCGGACCAGAAGGATTCCCCTCCCTCCAATGCCGATCGATCAAAACGAACAGACGCGCAACCGCTACCGAGTATCAGCGAGGAAGCAAAAGCAACTGCGGAAGCGCGCAATGAAGATGGGCCAAGGACGGAGCAAGGCACACCCGTCGAGGAGGTGGGCACACTAGATGTGGCTTCTAGGAGGCAATACTGACACTGTACAGATCGTAAAGGGCGATAAAGCAGCACAAGAAAAGCTTCCAAAGGTGATGCAGGATGCGTTGAAGGCGAAATCCTCGGGCAATACGCCCAAGGGATCGCGGTCATATTCTACCACAACGACACCCACCACCACAGGAGGCCTGGATATGGGGCTTGTCGACTTTGGTTTTGCTCCCAAAGCACCCGAAGTGCCGGGAGTCAAATTCGGGCTGCCTACGCTCCCTATTCCAAAGGACGCACACGTGAAGCATCGGTATGATGCGGTGGTGGACCAGGTCACCAACCTTCTCATGGAGCACGGGCGCAAGAGCGTGGCACAGCGGGTGCGTTATGTTCACTTTGACCAACATGGCTCTCTAACAAAGTGGTAGAACATGTCGTTGATTCTGCAGCACCTTCGAACCTCACCCATCCCCACCATCAACCCGTCACGTCCTTTGATTCCTGGGGCACCGCCACCATCGCACCTCCCCCTCAATCCCATTCTCTACCTCACTCTCGCAATTGACTCTGTGGCGCCGCTTATGCGAATTCGAAGCCAAAAGGGGGCGGCAGGTGGTGGAATGGCGCTGCAGATTCCGGTTCCGCTCGGTCAGCGGCAGCGTCGCAGGACGGCAGTGCAGTGGATACTTGGGGCAGCATCGAAGAGGAGGAACATGGGCAGTGGCAAGGGCGGGTTTGCTCAGCGCATCGCGCAGGAGCTGATTGCTGTGGTGGAAGGACGGAGTGGTGTGTGGGACCGCCGAAACGGCGTGCACAAGATGGGCGTGGCTGCGCGAGCCAACATTGTGCTGCCGCGGAAGAGGTGAGAAGCACTTGGGAACTGTACATTAGAATAGTGGTGTGCACTGCAAATGCAAATTACGTAATCAGGACATTGGACGGTCTTGTGGCACGTGAAGGCCAAACGGCAGCTCGAGGCTATGACGGCAGGCTCCGAGGATATGCGCTTCGTCATGTGAAACCAAGGGCTCGGCATCAACTCCCCCTTTGCGAGGCCAGCGCACTCCAGCGGCGTGGGGCGGAAGATGTGCGCGCTGTGCTGGAGCGCGGATCGAGTACGAAGGGCCAGGCAGGGCATTGGCATCAAAAAAGGCGCGGGAGGTGAGGTAATGGGCGCGATGGCAGTCTCTGCCAAGAGCGCCCAGACGTTCGACACCTCCTCCCTCCCCCCCCAACTCTCCTCCGCCCCGAGACTAGATCAACCCACGACCCATCGTGTCCTTGTCGCGCTTACTGTTCGAGGGTCTGTCTCTTCGGGTCTTCTCTAGCTCCTGCCTCCGCCTCGGGCCCTTCCTTATGTCGTCTGCATCCATGACCGTTCTTGGGAACCCTCTGTTCTCCGACAGCGGTTAACCCATAATTACTGCCCTCCAGCTAGCCCTTCGCTTCAAGCTCCAGACTCGCGACCCCGCCATCCATCACTATCGCTCACCTTGCTGAGACTCTTTTGTTTCCAATGATGCCATCAGCTTGACCACCCTCGACGTACCCAGGAACGGTACCACACGACCCCACACGCGCCCCATCCAAATCGCACCACTTTCTTCACACACGTCGCCGCACCTCCTCTCACCACGCACCGCCATTGCTGCCCCAGCAAACACGCAAGCCCCCGTCGAGCCGCCACTACTTCTCAACACCACAGCTCGCTCTGCCCCACCCAGCCACACTACCGCACGCCAGTATTAACCCTCTGGAGCATACAAGTCGGAAAACCTTTCCCATCTCAGCTATAGAGACAGAGTCGTATTCTCTAGCACCTCGCATCCGCCATTTGGTTGACGCGAGAGCGACCAAGTCGCACCACGCGCACACCCCCATTGAACCCCCACCAAACACACCACCATGTCTCTAGAATCGGCCATGGACGAGGAGCGGCGGGAGGTCATGGCGCTGCTGGAAGGGCGAGCATCAGCTCCGCGCCCGCACCGCGCTGCAAGCCCCCACGTTGCGCGCGCCCAGAGTCCTGCTGCTGCAGCGTCACCCGTGCGAAGCATGCTCGACATCGGTGGGCCACCGTCAGCTCGCCATGCCTCCGTCGCAGGCCAGGGCGCGGGAATCACGGCCCCAACCAGCTACGGCAGCATGCTGGACCCCCTTCCCCCATCCTCATCCAACTCGTCGGTTAGGAACTCGAGTCTCCCCCGCGGCCCAATGTCGCCGCCTCTCTCGGCTAGAGGCCTCGGGAGTCCGACCGTGAACCCAGAATCAGTCTATCAGTTCGAGATGATGCCGACAATAGAAGCGCATTCGATGCCCAAGCGCGTCACACAGGGCGGCAAGAAGAAACAACAACAGCAGCAGCAGCAGCAGCAACGGGCCATGTCCTCCGTCTACGGGGATGTACCACCCAAAAAAGGCCCCGCGAGGGATCGCGACCGACACAGCTCTCTGAGCGGGTTCCTGGGGAAGCAAAAGTCAGCATCGCCTGGCCCAGGGAGGTCACAGTCGCCTGGGGGTCGCATGCTCAACACCAATTCTATGAACCTCATGTCGACTCCTGGAAAGTACGTCACCGATTCAGGAAAGGTGGTTGACATGAACAGCGCATACCGAAGGCTGTCAGACGGAGCCCTCTTGCGCTCTGGAGGAGCATTGTCAACGTTGCCAAGTCGCAAGGGCTCTGACCCCGCGAAAGGGGAGTCTCTGGCGCCTGGCGGGGGTGTGCGCCTTGCAACAGACGACTACGGCGATGACGAGGCTGTGGAATCGAGTGACAACGACTCGGATGGCAGCTCCGAAGGCAATGAATGGAGTTCGAACAAGAGGCGAGGTAGACTCCGCACTCGACAGGATGAGAAGAATGGAAAGCACCGTGATTCGGAAAAGACGGCGAAGAGCCTACTCGCAGCGGCTGAAGACGAGCGTGAGTCTCGCAATCACCCAGGAGACCTGTACATGTGCTAATCATTGACAGGCAAAGAGGTTTCTTCCGCCTACAAGGTTCGCTCGTTGCTGGAGCCCACAATTACCGTGACGGCGGCGGATGGCGAAAAGATGACGAGCAAGAAGACTGGTGTGCATCCACATACCAATTTTGACCAAGACGGCTCTGGTCTGTCGACCCCATTCAGCTCAGACGCCGAAGCAGATGATCTCAACGAGCTGAAGACTGCTCAAGCGCTGTCGATGAACATTTCGCCGATTCATTCAAGTCCAGAGGCGCATCGATGCGTCCGCCAGATCGTCCGCGGCAAGTGGCAAACGTTCCTCGACGATGCCGACAATGGGCTACGGCGGCAGCGTGTCTATCTTGTAGCAACCGACATAAGCGAGGAAGCCGCCTATGCACTCGAATGGACGATTGGCACCGTGCTGAGGGACGGCGACACTTTGCTCGCTGTTTATGCCGTCGACGAAGAGACGGGTCTCGGCGGCACAGATGGCCCGGCTGATGCTGGCGCTGGCGCTGGCGCTGGCACTGGAGCTACAAGCCAGCAGGAATCAGCCGCGTTGATGAGGACCCTTTCCAATCATCAAGGTATAGCTGATAGGAACCTGGCGCCCTCGCCATTGCACAACCATGTGTCAGCCGCTGAAGGGGATGTCAATGCCATGGGTAAAGAGGAAAAGGCCCGCTATCAGGCTGCTGTTGAGGTGTCTGACCGCTGCGTCAAGCTGCTGAGGAAGACGCGCTTGCAGGTTCGAGTGGTGGTCGAGGTCTTCCATTGCAAGAGCCCCAAGCACATGCTCACCGAAGTGGTAAGCACACGAAACTCTGCCTGACTCTGGTGGCGCGCGACTGACAAGTCCTGACAGATTGACTTCCTGGAGCCGACGCTGGTCATTCTTGGGTCTCGAGGCCGGAGCGCTCTGAAAGGGTAAGCCATGTGCTTAATGCCTCAGGACGTGGATGCTAATTTTAGCACAGTGTTTTACTGGGATCTTTCAGCAACTACCTGGTCACAAAGTCGTCGGTGCCCGTCATGGTCGCACGGAAACGGCTTCGCAAACACAGCAAATACAAGCGAAAGAACCTCCGCCTGTCCAACGTGCTCACCAACCCGAGCGGCAAGCTTGCCAATGCCAAAGTCGACTGAGCGTCATGCCGGGGATTTGTCAGTGCCTGTGCATTGTGCGTGCCGACTGCGAAGAGCATATCTGGTGAGGGACGATGCGGGAAGTTGCGAAACATAAACAGTTTGGCGATTGATGAGAAAGGTGTCCCTTGGCTTGTAGTTTGGTTTGACCGTTTCTTGAGCGCGTCTGATCTCTGCTTCTATTTTTGGTTCTCCGGTATGCTTCCCGCTTCTCTTGCACGAGTCGCCTCAGATGGTGAACGCCACATCTGCTCGACGTTTCCGACTTACCACATCCGGCACTTCTAGATAGTCTCGCATCACATCTCGGATTCGCTCAGTGCGCGAAACTCACAAATTAAGGACTCTGGCTGTCTTGCTTTTTTCCTTCTAGAAGCATGCGGATGATTTGAGTGGGCCGGTTCAGATCGAATTGTATCCCAGCGCCCTCGCGCCATTGCTTCATATTGATTCTGCGGGTGGGCGGCACGATAATTTTGGTATCCACGCCGTCTTCCACCCACCGTCCCCGACGTCATGAAGCCCAGGCTCCGGGTGCTCTCGTGCCCTCTGCGACGCCCGCTCTCCACCTGGGCACTCGCCCCCAGAATTCCTCGAACACACCCGGCGCCAACGGTAATGCATGGCTTGATCGGATGTGAGGCCGAGTAGCTTCCCGGCCGTCTCTCTGTGTCCTCTGGATTTGTATGAAAGGAAGATTGATGCCTGGCTGATGAGCGGGGTCGACCAAACCCACTGTTGCCCTTGCTCCCCCCCCCTTACGCCTGACCTCCGCCCCCAATGTATATGGCTACCCCGCCCCTCCTGCCAGCCTTTTCCTCGCGCGCGGGCCAGCTCGAGTTTGTGGAGCTGGACGAGGACGATATTGACACGGAGAACCTACACGCGCACGTGGTGCTGCCCGAAGCGAAGCACCTGCTCCTGTCCGACACTCTGCACCCGGGGGCTGTCGTCGCCGGCCAGCAGGACCTCGACGCTCACGCCCTGCTGCTCGAGCTGGCCCGCCTCGCGCCCTCGGTGGCAAAGGACTTTGCGCCCAAGGGCAAAGATGGGGAGGGCGTTGTCTTCAGGCTCGTCGACGAGGCGGGCCTGGGGGGTGCCGAGAGTGGCTACGTCGCCATGAGTTACTGCTGGGGGAGGGACAAGGAGAACGGGGGACTGCCTAGAAAGATGGTGAGCCCTGTCGGCGACCTGCCGTTTGGATGGGTGAGGACTGTGGAGCAGGTGCCGCTGCCCGTGGGCCGGAGTCTGTTCGAGGCCGTCGTCAGGGAGAGGGGCGTCGGTGAGGGATTGTGGTTCGACCAGGTGTGCATCAACCAGGAAGACGACTTCGAGAAGGCTGCTGCCATTGGCGCCATGGACACCATCTACAAGAACGCCAGGAAGGTCATTGTGGCGCTCGAAGATGTGCTGGCCGAGGAGAGTGAGGAGCTGTTCTTGCGGTGGTATGCGGAGCAGTACGAGAAGAGTGAGCTGCCGGGACACCAGCAACCACATCTGGGCATGAACCCGCCCTTTATGCAGAGGTTCCCGTTGCTGAGGTCTTTTTTCGAGCGGATGCTTGGGTCTGCGTGGTTTGGGAGGGCGTGGTGTGCGCAGGAGCTGAGGATGGGGCGGAGCATTGTCTTCTTAGTGCCATCCGTAAGTCTCTCACCACCATGGAGGAATCGTTTTTATCTTCGAGGAAACTGGCATGCTGACTCTTCGTGTCTAGCTCGTCGACGAAGAGGATGGCTGCTACACGTTCGTCCGCATCACCAGCGCCTTCTTCCTCCACCTCCTGATACTCGCCAGCGAGTGTTTACAACTATTCCCAAGTCTCAACTCTCGCATATCCTCCCTCCTCCTTCTCTTCCTTCAGAAAACACGCAACGATGAGAGGGACGCAATCATGGTCCGGAACCCAGGAGTACTTCTCTCCCCAGAGAACGAACTCCCCACCCCCTTCGTCCCCACCATAGCAGAGATCTTCAGACAGAATGCCAGTGGAAATTCAAGATTACCAGAGTACCTTAGAAGATTGGATGCGAATAGGGACAAGACTGCCATTGCACTGTCCGCGGGGAAACTTCCGATACGAATGAAGCCCGCGTCTCCACTCCAGCGCCCAACCATCGAGGACGAATGCCTTCGACAGCTTCTCCTGGTCGGCATCGCTGCCCATGACCCCGTGGCACTCTGCACAACCGGCGCCCCCCTCTGCCTCCACGACGGCTCCGTCTCATGGCTCACACATCCCTCCTCCCAAGACATTCCATCCTCGCACCTCCACCACCCACTCCCACGCTTCACCCCAAAGACCCCCATCACCCAGTCCTCCGACGGCCGCGCCGAATACGCCCAACTAGACCTCGTCTTCCTCGACCTCCCCCACCGCTCCCACTCGAACCCCAACTTCCCCACCTACGTCCAGCGCGCCCGACACTATATCGAACTCTGCATGCAATACTTCACCCTCCTCCCCAACGCCACCCCTTCCTTCACCTCCTGGCAAACCCCGCACAACCCCCGCGCCCCCGCCATGAAAAACGTCTTCGTGCAGACCCTCGCCTGCTGCTTCGAATGCGGCCCCCAATGGCTCCTCGACGTCTCCGCCCGCATTCAACCCCCCGAACACGTCGTCGCGCCACAAGCCGCCGAAGCCCTGTTCCACCCACACCTCGCGGCCGAGACGTACATCAACACGCCCGACGGACGCCACGCGTTTACTTCCGTGCTCAATTTGCTCGGCGCTGTGGTCGCGCTCGGGATCCCCTGGGCCAGCGGCGCCAGCGAGCGCACGTGCGGGCCCATGGTGGTATCGCTGTCTCCCTCGCCCTCGCCCTCGCCGCTCGAACCCTTACCCTTTGACAGCCCCAAGGCCGTGGTATTCGCGCCGTTTGCGCACAGCAAGACGCTGCTCGTCGCGGTGCCCGAGGCGGTCAAGATGGCCGAGTATGGGGTGCTGGCGAGGGGATGGGTGTTGACGCCGTTTCAGAGCTTCACGGGGAGTAGGAGTCCGGGGGCGACGGTCAATTGGACGCTGCAGGGTAAGACGGTTGTGTTTGGGGGCGCGGGGTTCGAGGGCGGGTTGGGGGGGAGAGAGGGTATGGGGGGGCATAGGGTGTATGGGCCGGTTGGGGTTGGGTTGGCGAGTCCGGCGACGGTGTGAGGGGGAAGAGGGGGAAGTTCAGCAGGCTGAGGGTACTTCTTCTTCCTCTTCCTCTTCTTGTTCTTGGTCTTCTTCATTTTGGGCTTTGGATCTTAGGGATTGGGAAAAGGGGGTTTGGTTGATTATTCGGTTTGGTTTGGACAGCTAGATACCATAGAGTTTTTGGAGTTTTGGGAGTACGACTTCATTCCTGCGAATGCTATTTCGTCGTTTATCACCTGTTGATTTCAAGCAACTGTTCTACACTGTTTAAGCACTCGACTTGATTCATCAACCTCAATCGTGAATTCGTATCCAGGACAGAGCTCTGGAATGCACATCGCTTCCCTCCCTCGCCCCATACTCTCCTCCCCATCCTCGCCCTTCTCGCCAATCACCTTCGATCTCTAAACGTCACTGCTTACGCCAAACCTCCTGCTCGCATGATCTCATTGCTTTTCCCGCTGTCAACCACGAAGTCCACGTTTCACGCATTTCACACCAGAATTTGCTTTTCCTCCATCCATCCATCCATCCCTGAGAACCCACGCGACGACGTTCTTTTCGCCCAACGTGTATCACGAACCTGCTGACGGACACATGACAGTTTTCAGCGTCCGCACTTTCCTATTTCAGGTTGATATGTCAAGTGGATTCCAGAGACCGCATCTTCATTCTCTCTATTACAAATCCTACCCATCATTCCCTCCCTCTCTACTTCTCATCTTACCCACCACCAAACGCCACACTTCCCCTCCTCCTGCATCCAACCCCTGCCCTACCCCTCCTCGATCCCCCCCCCCCCCCCCCCCCCCCCCCCCCCCCCCACCCCCCCCCCCCCACACGCCCCTCCCCCCGCAACGATCACGCATTCCAAATACCCACGCAGGACCACAATGGCACGTCCGCTCCAGCGGCATGGGACCCGGAAGACGCACCGACGACAGTCTCTAAATTTAGCTCGGGACCATGTGCATGCGTAGATGCCGAAGCGAGCGGGACGGGAGCCAGGGGTTGGTGAGGGTGGATTGCATTGACGGCACGAGTTTCGTCTTGTGAGGGTTAGGGCTGAAACACCCCATGTGCGTGACCGACTACAACCACCCCACACCCCCGGTCCCGCACGCTTTGTACCCGCGTACCCGCGTGACAAAACCCTTAGACTTCAGGCATCCGACGCGGGAACTAGGCATCTTTCATCTGTGACATCATGGCATTCTGTGTATTGATCTATTTTTGGCAGCCTTGGACTACAACCACCTGGTACCTGTTTCCCAAGTGTCCCGGCACCGCTTCACGGGCTCTCTTTACCCAGTACTTCCAGGTCCTTCTTTATGAATTCCGTCGGGCTCAGCAGTCCCGTGCTGCCGTACACAATGCGTCTCTTCTGCGCTGTCCCGCCTTGGCCTGCGCTCGTTCGCTTCGTCCATTCGCACAGGTTGGCATATTCTTCCGTGCTGCCTCCGCCGACGGGGAAGACAATGGCCTCGCTGAAACCTTGCCGCTTCTGCCCAAAACTGGCTTCGATGCCTCGAGTGGTGGATTGCTGGTTTCTGGCTTGCGAAGCGGGCGGGAGCGTGCCGCGCGCGTTGGCGGAGCGGGGGTCAAAGTACAGATAGCTTTCTGTTTTTGAGATGGCCGAAGAGGAGGCATTTTGGGGATCCATTATGGATTCTGTGATCTGTACCGCTGTTAACACCCGCAGACTCGTACCAAAAGCTAGCTCCTACCTTTGCGAGCGTGGAATCCTTATTCACAGGCAGCATGTTCTTGATGCCGCTGACGAGGCCGTCCAGGTTCGCGCTTAGCCCCGCATCCTTTAAGCGATCAGTCACTCGCGAGGAGATGCTGCTGAAGCCGCGGAAGAGGTCACTGGACTGTTGCGCGGGTTGTGTGGGTGCTGAAGAAATCATAGTCATGCGGGTGAGTTGGCGCACGGTCTTGACGTAGTTGATCGAGGTCGTGTCGGCGCCCGCTTCTTGGAGGGCTTTGATGAAGCCGTCCAGGTCGGAGCGAGAGACGTCTTGTTCTGTGGTGAGATACCTGCTCATGGTCAGCCAAGAAATACAGAATCTAGGACTGCTAGTACCATTGAATGAATAACCGGGTCTTGTCCTGAGGCTCGTTGCCCTTTTCCGGATTCTTAATCAGCTCCATGATCTGGGCTTTGGTTTGTTTGTTGACATTGTTTTGCTCCAGCTATGCGAGGTCAGCTAAAGATGTTCAGATGAATCGAAATGCTCACCTCAAAATACTCGTCGATTTTTCGCTCTACCATTTCATTAGCATCAGCCCGGAGTCTACTAGATTCGGTGCAAACATACCTTTTAGACCAGTAGAGAGGGCGTTCAAGATGTTCATGTGCATGTCAATAAGACCTTTGCGCTCTCTCAACTCGGGTAGTTGAGTAATGGCGGCTTTGAGATGCGCTGCAGCACTCGAGTTCGCATCTGCCTGGAGGTCATCCAACGAAGATGTGCCAGTCTTTTTCGTGAGCTCGTTTGAGTCTTCGGTCCATTTGGCAAGCTCGTTGGTCACTTCCTCGATGACCTGTGGAAAGGGCGCCAGGGCGTTGCGAGCCCAGAATGCATCAGAGGAGGTCAAGTCATACGACTGCTTTTTGAAGCCTTTTTCAAGATTATTCTCGTCGTTTGGTACGGACATGGCTTGAAGGCTTGAGTTAGTTATGTCAAGAATAAGTGGTGCGGCTCCCACGTACTGATCTTGTTCAACCGCATGTCGAGCACGTCGTGAATTAAGCTTTGGTACTGCAAGAGGGTCAATCAGTGCTCACGATAGCATGCAATATGCACGTACTGTCCATGAATGACTAAACATTGGTATTAGGTCGACATTTCGGTCCACTGCGCTGGGCGTGAATATTCTGTATTGAGCGTGTGAGTGCCAAACATACCGATGATGAGAACTGGTCTTGATGAAACGGCTGCCGAGGAGCCTCGATCGGCACCCGAGAAGAGGTTCTTTTGTGAGTTCAGAATGTGATCCCTGACTTTCCTGTCCAACTTGGCCGAGATCATTTCGGCGGCGCCGCCTTTCGGGCAACGTCTGCAAATGTCAGCCCACTGCTGAAGATCCGATGGGACCACTCACATGATCGGTATTGTCCCCAGTGTGACGACGACCGAAAACAAACCCGATACAATTTTGTCTATTGTAATGTCGAGCTGTGCGTCTGTCGTCTTGGCGCTATTAAGTATCCTGTATGCTCCATCTATCCCGAGAGAGAAGAGGTCGGCTTCGGTGACGAGGTAATTCAGAGTCTGATCGTATAACTGTGCGATGTGATCGGCGGTGCCTGAGGAGACGGTCTGTCCCCCAAAGTCTTCCTTGATCATGTCAACTGTGTCCACGCAAATATCGCAGGGGTCCTCACAAGAAGCGGTCTTGATATCGACGTGAGAAAGTTGATGTAGGCGGTCGAGTACAGGTCCCTCGACAAGTCTGAGGTCACGATTTGGAGATTCGCGGGGTTTGGGTCGATTAGATAGATTACGGGCACCTGGCGATGTTAGCAAAAGCAACTTCTATAGAGCTACAAGACATACGTCGGGGATGGCGTGTCGGGACGTGTTGATGTTGAGATATAATGTCACCTGCATCGGTCAGCACAGCGTCCTGGTAGTCTGTATGCGCCAATCTTACGCCATGGCTTCTCAAGTCATTCACTCGGAGCACACTCGAAACGACGTCTCTGGAGAAGTCGTCGAAGACCAGAACCTTCGTGTGCGTGAGCTGAAAGTCCCTATGCCGGTTTATGCGTCAAGTACCTTCCATATGGGCTCGCCATTTTCTGAGAGGATTGGGGCGTTTGTGGAGGGAGGGGTCGGGTCTGCAACGTCGTTGGACTCGCTGCCTGGCTCAATTGGCGCATTGAGGTTGAGGATGCGCTCGATGGCGGCTGCAGAGCGTGTCAGCTGATATGTGCAGATGCGGGCGGAGAAGACGGTACCTTTTTGGCGGTCGCGGAGGGTGGCCATGGTGGGATATTTCAAAGGCTCGCGCCTGTGGAGGTGCAGGTCACCTCATGCGGGGAGGGTTGAAGGGGCGAGGGAGACAGGACCAAAGACGACGGCGAATAGCTGTCCAATTCACAGCGACAGAGCAACAGAGGACGTGGCTGCCTACGCGCCGTCCGACCAAATCGTGTTCTCTTGGGTGAGGTTGCGCCTGCCCTGACGTGCCGTGGCCGCAAGCGGACTAGCGTGCCAAGACGCCGCGGCTGCCCCAGGTCATTTGAAGCGACGCACCCTCGCCGGCCTCCTTCTCTCCTCCAACCTCTCTCAACCCGCTCTCCCACGACCACAAAATTCCCTTCTTCTTCTCCCACACATGCCGCTCCTGCGTGAGCCTGCCCACTAACCAAGGGCATCTGCTTTTGAACCTGACTTGATTTTCTCGCACGCTCTGAGCGTCGGGCGTGCTGGGCAGGTGGCGACGTTGTTTTTGCGCGGGCTCGCGGTCGGAACGGGGGGCAGCAGAGTGACTCTCACAGTGCAGCGAACAAACGGTCACTAATACAGTTCCCTCGACAAGCTCAGGCTCAAGCACAAGCTCAATAGCAGCTCGGGGCAGGCAACAAACGGCTGACGGGCGTGCCTGTCTGTCTGAGCAGGCGTCGCACGCTTTGCCGTGAGGTGCGAGTTCGTCGTCCCAAGTGACGCACATCAGCGGCAGAGGCTCGCCCTCCCATTAAAACCTGCGCTATAAGATCCGAGACGCCTGTGAGCAGAGGATCGCGGCAGACCTGGGTGCGAGGGAGTGACGAGTGCATCTTACGCTGCCGTACCCGCTCCCAGCCAGAAACAGAGGAACGGACCGGCGACGACCTTGGGAGCGCTGCAGAGCCAGGCACTCCGCACCACGCACTCTGGCCACGGCACTTGGTCCCAATACGGCACTATTACTGGCCTTTTGTCTTCTCCTGCTTTTCCCGCTTCTCCCGGCTCGGCTACTTTTCCTCTCCTTGTGAACCGCACCACGCCAGTTCGCGCCTAGTGCGTCTGGTCTGCGTCAGAGAGAGACACAGAGCCCACATCAGCCAATCAACGCCTGGCCTGTACCACAGAGAGACACAGAGTGCGCGTCAGCCAATCAGCGCCTGTGCTCCCTGTGAGGACATCGTCTGACCGGACCACATCATCCGCTCCACCTGCGCCACACCATGGCGCCTAATCACGTGCCAACTGATCATCTCCCGTTTCAAGGACAGAACATGTTCTCTGATCCCAACTACGACTCCTTTCTCCAGTCCATGGACCAGTACGGCACTCAGCCATGGAACTCGGCTCATCTGAACAACCAACCCGTGTCGCACCCCGTCAACAGTCCCGCTGCTCCCGCATGGCCCAACTCGTTCCCTCAACAGGCGTATGGTGCCTTGAACCAGCCCTACCAGACGCCTTCGCCCTACCAGTACGGGCAGTTTAGCAATGCTGGCCCCGTCCCTAGTTATGGCCAGGCATCCGCAGTGGATCCCAGCCTAGTGGACCCTTCCTCGTTGCGGCAACAGCAGCAGTCCCCATATCAAATGCCTGCCCGCAATCCTACGCCCAATGGCCAGTCGCAGACTGTGGCCCCCCAGGCACTGCAACATGGCGTATCGTCAGCCTCAAACCCGCCAAAAGCAGCTTCGCCATTCCAGGTATGTCTCATCGACTCTCTACACACAAACATTTGGCTAACCAGATCTCAGATGCCGAAAACCACGACAGAGATGTTCTCACAGCGAACGACACCGGCCTATGCTGCACCACCGGTAAGGAATCCAAATTATGAAGTAGTGTCAGGGAAGGTTGCGGGGGGATTCACTTTCATCGATCAGTCTGCCTTGGCCAAGTCTAATCAAACATCTGCCTTGAATAAGCTCGTGACCTTTGGCTCCCAGCCGTTAAGCCTCGGTACGAATAGAAGTAAGCTAGATGCCAACTCATGTGCTGCATGCATTCCAGAATCTGACCGAAGTTCAGCCGTGCTACCGCAGTACAACGCCCGCCAGTCCATCAACGATCTGAAGAAGACTGGGACCAAAGATAAACGCGTCGTGGACAAACTCGCCAAGAAGTCCTTCGCGCGGTCTTCGAGTTCGCGACACTCTCTCGCTAAATTCAACACTGCGCTCAAGCGCGATGTGAGCTCTAGCGAGTACAGCTCGTCCTCGGACGACAGCGATGACTCAGACGACTACGAGGAGTCACCATTGCCTGCTGTGCGGCCTGAGGAACCGAAAGGAGCCGTTCGCTATGATGCGATCAAGGCCACCTGGGCTCCTCGAATGTCTTCACTGGGCGTGACCAAGACGAGGAATGGTCTGAAAGCGATTTGGAATGATGTTCTCGACCCCATCCAGAAGCGATGGCGAGCCGATAGCCTGCAGTTAAAGGAAGCTACTGATAAACAGAAGACGAGCGAGCTTCCCACGTTGAAGAGTCGCGTCAAAGATCAGCGCGATCTCCTCGAGGTCGCTCTTAAGACGCTGCTCGAACATGGGCACCCTGATGTCCTCTACCATCTGGCACAAGTGAAGCCCTTTCTCTATTGCTGCTATCAATTCTTGGCGAATCGCTTCAAGATGAATGACTTCAATGGAGCGCTGCCCACTGTGATCTATGAGGTTCTACTGCAATGCGGCACCTTGACGACCGAGCTTCTCGAAGACACCAAGGTGAAGAAGGCGCTTGTGTCTATGAGGAAGAATGCGAACGAGCGCAGCAAAGGTTTCATTCAGAAGATCATAGATGCAGCAGCAGCCAACACCAAAAAGTCATCTGTGAGCACACCGCCCAAAGACGAGCCGAAAGAGTCCGAGGAACCCAAGCGGACGGCAGGCCTTCCAACGTCCCGACCCGCTGGCGACCCTTCAGCTGCGAAGAAGGCCAGACCGTCGGTACCGGCACAGACAGTTGTGAAGAAGATCCCTGCAGCAGCTCCCTCGGTTAAGTCGACTCCCTCGCTCACCTCCACGACTGCGTCGCAAAAGAGGCCCGGAGAAAAAGCAGCACCGGTACCTGTTCGAAAAGGCAATCAAGTGGTTAACAAGCCGTCTTCTCTCTTCTCAACCCTCAACGCCGCGAGCAAGAAACCCGCGCCTTCCACCAACACAACCGTCGGCTCGAAAGCGACTGCTGCTCTTACGAAGATAGGCCCAGCCACGGCCAAGAAGCCAACACCTGCCGCTTCGTCAAAACCCTCCTTTTCGTTTGCAGAGACTATGAAATCGCTCATCGACCCAAAGCCAGAAACGACAGTGGCGCCGAAGCCAGAGAAGCAATTGCCTCCCGAGACTCCAGAAGAGAAGGTCAAGCGCTTGCGAAAGGAGTCTCGTCGCCACCTTCGCGTCACCTTTCGTCCGGATGCCAGTCTAGTCGATGTGCGATATTTTCACCACGATCCGGATGAAGAGCTAGGTCACGACGAGAACTTTGTGCGTGATGCAGGCGACATCGGCGGCGAGGGCCGCATGTTTAAGCAGCACCGAGACATGGAGATGGACGATGACGAAGATGAACCCGAGGTTGAATATCGCCCGTGGGTCGAGCCATCCGAGATCGACTTCAGCCGAGTGGATGCAGGCGAGCGAGCTCGCAACTACGCACCGTACGGGGGCGGTCAGCTTCAGCCCACGTCGCCGGAGAAGGCAGCAAACCAACAGCGTGAAAACGCCACCCTCTTGGTAGTCTACACCCACCCGTCTGATGTACCGTCGTCCCCGCGAGAACCACTAACATCCACGGAGCCGAAGTCGACGGCGACAGAATTCGGTCCTCCTCCTCAGTACATCTTAGATCGGTTGCCCAAAGCGGCTGCCCCTGCGCCTTCCAATGACTTCAGTGCTCTGTTTGAGACTTTCAAGAAGCACTCGACGGCCACTGCAGCGCCTGTTCAAGCCTCGCTCGCCCCGACGGCCTACGTACCACCAGCCCCACCGCTTCCGACTGTGCCCAACCTCAGCTCAATCATGAGCGCTCTCCAGGCAATCCAGCCTCAGCAGCCAGTACAGCCAGCGCAGCCGCCGCCTGTTGACCTCGCTGCACTGCTGTCGTCCCTTCAGACTGCTTCGGCGCAGGGCGTTTCCATTCCACCACCGCCGACGGGTTGGCCGCCAGTCTTTCCCCAAGGCTTTGGCCAAGCGCAGCAGGCAGCAGCCCCCAGCTACCAAGCGCAGCAAGCACAGCAGACCCAGCAACAGCAGCAAGGGCAGAACAACAACGGGCACGCGGGAGCCAAGCGGCAGCGCAACGACGACGACAATCACTCGGGCTACGGCTCGTTCAAGAAGGGCAAGTTCCGCAACACGCCCAACGGACAGGTGCCGCACAAGGTGATCCCATGCAAGTTCTTCAAACAGGGCAAGTGCACCAAGGGCGACGACTGTACCTTCATTCACGAGTAGCGGGGTGAAGTGGAGTGAGCGGTGAATGATTGGGGAGACGAAGCAGCCATTGTAAAAGTAATATTTTCTTTCTCTTTCAGTCATGGCGCATTGGCGGCAGGCCACGGCTTCCAGTATCAGCATTCAGCATGGGAGGTTCTCTGCCTTTGTGGTTGCATTGGGACGGCGTTAATCCGCATGTATTATCTACCAGTCGCGGGGATGCCGTCTCTACGGAGCGGATCCGGGTTTTCTTTGGAGCTGGCCATTGGCCAGACGGAGTTTACAGGAGAGCACTACAGCCGGATATCGATGGAGATCCTGCTGTCTCGTGATGGGCTAGGAGGCATTCGATAGGCGAATGCAGTGCATGGTGGCGGCAAGCTCTCGAGAGTGTATTGAGAGTGATGCACTGTGGATAGCGAGCAGTATGATAGCAACAGGTGACATTCAACCAAGTGCAATAAAGACATGCCGTGATAGTTGCAGGTCAGTTGCAGGTCAGTTGCAGGTCAGTCGCAGGGTGATGAGGTGAGGCTCACGTGACCGACTACCCGGGGGCAAGCGCAAGGGCCACATCCCTGCCGACGTGTCGCGTTGTTGAGCTGGCGGCAGCGCAGCGAGAAGCGCAGAGAGCAGAGAGCAGAGAGCAGCGCGTGGCCGGGCGCGGGTGGCGGGTGGCGGGATTAATATGCAAGCAGCAAGCAGCAAGCATCAATCATCAATTGCACGCTGCATGTGACCAGGCCGGCGCTGGACAGGTGCGACGCCGTTTTCTCATGCGTGCACGGTGGACGGTGCCGAGCCTGTGCGGGAGGACGACGAGCTTTGAACCAGAAACCGTCATTTTTTCTCAGGCTTGGACCATCACCTGAATTCCCTCCCACCCCCCTCTCGCCGTGCCGCTCCATCACGGCCGCCACGTCTCTACGCCCGCCAGACTCGCCGCCTAGACGCTCGGCCGCTGCTCTCCTCCCCCCCGCCTCGCACGGCGCCGTTTTCGCAGCCGCGAGTCCATCGCCTGTCCATCCCCAGGCCCGGCCAAGTCGCACCCTGTCCCGCCCCCATCACCGCTCCCCGCCCGCTCAACAAAACATGGCCGCGCCGAGGAAGAGGGGCGGCATCATGGCCCGGCGTCGGCGCCTGGACGAGGAAGACTACGACGTGACGGTGGCAACAGAGGCGGCCGACGACTCGCAGAGCGACATATCAGGCCCCACCGACGTCGATGCAGATGCAGACGCAGACAACAGCGACCTCAGCGAGCCCGACAGCTCTCGCTCGCTCACAGAAGGGAAGGCGAGGCGAAAGGCCAACGGGGCGAGGGAGGTCAAGGCCCATCGACGCGCTCCCTCGCCGCCTATTGCCCGCTCCGACTCCAAGTTCACGGCCTCCAAGGACACGGACATGATGATCAACGGGCTGAAGATCTCTGCCGACGTGCCTGATGGAGAGGCAGTCGACTTCGAGACGGGAAGCGCAGCCGTCCAGGCTGCCAGGCCAGAGTCGTTCGCTGAACGAAAACGCCGCGAGCACGACGAGTACAAGAAGAAGCGGGACTCAGACCCTGCCTTCATACCCAACCGAGGGGCTTTCTTCATGCACGACCAGCGCAGTGCACCCGGCCAGAACGGCTTCAGGCCAGCGATGCGAGGGGGTGCTCGTCCGAGGGGACGGGGAGGCCCCATGGGAGGGCCTTTTGCTCCAGCCAAGTAATGAGCCCGATGCCCATCCCATCATCGCCAGCTAACAGAAACGCAGCATGATTCCCCCGCAGCCCGAAGCCTCCGACGGCCCCTGGCAGCACGACCTCCACGACATGGTCGAGACTGCTCGGCCTGGTCAAGGGCAGCAACTGTCCTCAAACGTCGGCACCGCCCCGATCAACGCTCCACAGCACCCCTCGAGACATGGGCCGATGGGCGCTGCCAAACCTCCCCCGAATCGCAACTTCTCGACCACGACTCATACCCACAATGCCCTCGTTCGAGTGTTCCTTCCCGGCATGAAGGACGCCATCATCTTCAAGGACGTACCCATCAGGCAACACACGCGCCTGCCCAACCACAGGCCGCCGCTTCGTCGCGACAAGCCCGTGCGCATCTCCCTCCCGCCCGCCGCTCCACGCTACATCTTTCCCACTGTCGAGCGGTCCTTCATCTTCATCCCCCGCGCTCTGAGGCCCAACCAGCAAGGTTTCGGTAGAGGCCGAGGACGCGGCTTCGGCTCTTTCGGCGGCGGCGGCGGCGGCTTCTCGAGCAGGCGTACAAGCGTGTACGGCGGCAGCGTATACGGCGGGGGCAGCAACTACACACCGAGCGTAGCCATGAGCCGACGGTCTTCGTTTGCCCGAGAGATGGGACGGGACGGCCTAGTGTCGCCAACAGGGTCCATGATAGCCCGGGGGGGGAGGGTGGATTCTCGACCTGTGGTCCGCCTCCCGCCCGGCACTAAATTCCCCCCGTCGGCGGGACCAGTCATCTCTCCACAGAGCGCCACTCCCGCCGGCCAGGGCTACCAGCAGTCATACCCACTTCCTCAGAAGCCGGCGTATCGGGAGAACTGGCAAGGCCAACTGCCCATGCACCAGCCCCGTCCACAGAAGACTGTGTCGGTGGCTGGTATCGAGTCGCCGGCTTCCATGACATTCAACCCCCCGCAGCAACAAGAGCAACAGCCCTTCCACCAACAAGTCCCCACGCACATCAACGGCAATGCCCCACCTGCCGAGTCGCAGCCCTTTTATCCTCACACTCGCCAACTGTCATACCCCAGCCAGGCGTCCACGGGGACGCCGCTGTCCAACATTCCCGAACGAGCAATACACGCCCCAGCCTTTCAACCATATCAGCAACCCGGCTTCCAACCCCAACCCCAACCCCAACCCCAACCCCAGCCTCAGCCTCAGCCCTACATGCAGCAGAACTTCTACTATCCACAAAACGGCGCCCAACCCCAATTTGTACCCCCTACCGGCATGGTCCCAATGTTCGTCCCCAACGCTCAGCAGGGGGGATATGTCATGCCCATGGCACCGCCCAATGTCCCAGCTGCACCTCCTGCTGGCCAGCCGAACATGGTGGCATACGAGTCGAACGGAATGACGTACTATGTGGACCAGTCGCAGCTCTACGCTGCTGCCCCCATGGAGGGCTACCAGCAACCCAGCTACGCGGTTCCAGGCATGGGGGGAATGATGACACCCAGCCCGGAGGGTGCATACTACTACCCCCAACAGATGCAACCCGCCGCTGGTGTGTACTACGCGGCGCAGTAGAAGGTTGAAGTAACTTCGGCTTTCTACATCTAACCCTCCACAGCCATGCTGTATCGATGACCAGTCTACTTGGACAGGCGCCCTACTTTGTCGTGGCGGTGTTTTTGCGTTTCATCAGCTTTATTTTTGCTTTGTTAGTCGTTCACGACACATTCCCCCAGCGATTTCCTCCAATTCGGTTACAAGGAGTCTTTGGGCGCTTGCACACGGAGCGATGCTTTATTCCCCATCTCGAGCAAGTCACGGCGAACCATAAAACATTTAATCACAAGAAGGAGCGACGGGAGGCTGGCATCCATCCCTCCTGTTTATCCCACCAGTTCTTGGTCGATGCGATCTCTTTTCACGGCCCGTCACGGCCTACTTTGACGAGGCAGACAGCGGCGCGGCCACTCGCTCTGCTTTTCAGTGTTCTACTAATACGGATGGAGGGTCGGTGCCAAGGTTACCCCGGATTCCCCCCCCCAAGTGCTTTCAGTCGGTGTGCGTGTGCTTTTCGAACTTTCGATTCTTGTACCATGGGTGTATTAAGGAGAGTGGTGCTTGTTCGTGGGCAGGGGAGCGTGGCGCAAGGGGAGAAGGAGGATGGTTGGCATAGCTTAGAGAAACGTGAGCTTGGCTCTCGCCGAGCGTGAAAGGCATGTCTGATCCCGTGCAGATGGGGCAATGTGATGAACAGACCACTGAGGATCGCATGCGTGCCTGGATCCCCGATCAAAATGACACCACGCCCCCTTCTGAAAATAAATATGGGCGTTCTGGAACGTGAGGAGTCGGGCACCTGGGTCACATTGCAATGTCCACCTCGCGTGCCCGAAGCTGCGTCGATCCAATGGTGGCGGTGGAATGGCTGGCCGGTCCCGCGAGGCTGGCCAAAAGCCATGGCGTCGCGGCTCAAGCTGACCCTCCTCCACCTCCCACGCCGCCTTTCCTCTTCGATGCCTTGTGCGTCCCAATCCAGCGCCCACGACCTTTCCGAGCGTAGTTTGAGTCGCGGCAAGCGAGGTGCTAGACCGGACAGCCAGCCACAAGGACAGTCCAGCTCCTCGGAACGGTTTGCACGACATGCGTTCTGCGTCGATGCACTGCGGAAGAGGAGGGTTTTGCTGGAGAGGAGTGACTGGGAGTAGCTCTTCATTCTCATCTTTTTCGAACGATTCATCTATCATCTCCCTGATCTCATCCCATCCCTCTCTCCCCTCTCCATCCATTCCACTCGTTCATCCCATCCACAAAATCAACCTGCCCAACCATCCGTCCCCCCTAGCTCCGCTCCGCACCGCACCGCACCGCACGCGCCCCTATGCACGCACCCGCGGCAGGGCCCGCTCGCTAGACCCCGTCACCACATCGCCCCAACCTCGGACCCCTGGGATCTCCACACACCAGGGGTAGGTGCAGCAATTGCTTTGCTTTGCTTTGGCCGATTCCGTGCCTCCCGAGATTGATCATGATGTCGTCCGACACGTTCCCACTGCCCGGCCCCACTCGCAACCTGTCACAGCAGTTGGGCTGCTCAGCCCGCGAATCGTGCCCGTTCCTTGAGGCGTCCCTGTGCGGGATGCTCGAATCGGGAGGTGTGGCGCTGGGTCTGGAGTGCGTGCGAGCTGAGGGGTCTCGGGGGGGCCGGTGTGGGTGGTGGATTGGGGCGTCTGGATGCGTGGTGGAGGGATGGAGGCTTGGGGAGCCACGGATGCGTGGTCGAGGGGTAAGATAGCTAGAACGTCCGGGATTCGCGTCGTGGGTATTGGTATTGGTGGTGTATGAGTTCTCGGGGGGGGATAGGCTGGGATGCCTGGCGAGCGGTCGACGGGTCGAGAAGGGTTGGCATAAATTGAGGACCCCGCGCGTCGTGTACTTAATGCTGGAGCTAGGGGCGGTTCATGAGCTTGAGCGTCCTCGTGCAGAGTTATCTTGCTCAGTCCTTCGCTTGCTGTTTTCCTTGGGTTTTTGAAAGAATGTGCGTTGAGTCTGCTGTACCTAGCATCACCATCCAGCTAACTCTCGTCTAGTAATACATCCAGAATGGCGCCAATTGCTATCACCCCTCCGCCCAATACCAATGGGTCCTACTTTCCTTCTCCCAAGACCAACGGCGGCCCTCTGTCTCCAACTGCAGAGGCCCCCGATGGCATGAAACTGCCCAAGTTCAGCTCGTTCCGCGAGTCCATGACGAGAACGACGTCTCTGCTACGACCCCGCTTCGGGCGCACGACGAGCGTGGCGTTCGATGGCCATGGCTCAGTCCACGATTTCCTGAGGATGCTCAAGAACGAGCGGTTTCGATACATGCCCCACGATGGTTCCAACTGGGACAAGGTGCTCAAGTGGGCCGACAACATTGGAGGCATTGTGTTGCTTTCCCATGGCATCCTGAACGAGTTTATGCTCAACAGCGAGGATGCGACCAGACTTGTCTGCGATAGCTGTACTTCTCTGATCCAGGTGGGTATCCAGATCCAAATGTCTTGCAAGATACTAACTCAGGCAGCTTGGATCGGACCAAATCAAGGTCCTGCTAAAGGTCTTCAGCGTCTTCCACAAGATGGCCTTTGCGCTGTCCATCTTCCTCAAACAGAACCACCTCATCAAGTCCACGTCGGATGTTCGCAGAGAGCTGGCGCATGCCTATCAGCAGTTTGCCCACTTGACCTTCGACGTCATGATGTACTGCAATGGCAGGTGCAGAGGCCCCAACAGCATCGACATGACCGACTTCGACTCGTACATCAGCCAAGGCAGTGCGTCTTTCTATGCGCACTTGGAGGGCGTATCGACCTCCATGTGGACGTCGGAGAAGCGCTGCTCGCACTTCAACATCCACGAGATCCGCGAGTTTCTGTCGCCTCAGGACTCGATCGTGAAGACCATCATGTCAAACCAGCTGTATTCGGAGTTCAAGCGTGCCGAGTTTACCTGCGAGTGGTTTGCTCCTCATCTCAGGAAATTCGTGAGGCACGGAGCTTCGAAGAAGATGATGCTGGTCACTGGTGCTGCGTGCACCGGCAAAACGGTTCTTGCGCGCTGGATCTACGAGAAGCTCCAGGAGTCGGTCGATGATGAGCCGTACGATGTCATCACTTATTCCGTTGGTAAGTGGGTTCGAATCGATGCCGAGACAAGCACTGACATACCTCAGATACCAATGTCAAGTACTCCACTAGCCCATTGACCCTCATCAAGAGCCTGCTGCTTCAGCTCCTTGATAGGAAGATTGGCCGTGAGAGCCTTTTGGCCCAGATCACCAAGGCCATTGATCAGGCTCAGCGTGGCGCATCGCCTACCGAGGTCGAGACCACCCTTTGGTCAGCCCTCGAAGCGGGTCTCGATGACAAGAGGATGCTCGTTTTGATTGATGGTCTTGACCAACTGTCTGGCGTCCGCATCGGCAACCCACCTGCCCTTGAGATTCTCGACCGCATCACCCACGCTAAACGCAACGTGAAGGCCATTGTTCTTAGCCGACCCGTCAGCGATGCCGCTCTCAAGCACTGCCAAGAGTATCTGTCGCTCGAAGATCTCCAAGAGACTGCTGGAGACATCGAGTACCTGGTCGGCGATTTCATCCAGCACCGCTCTGAGCTCCGCAAGCTCAAGGAAGCCGAGAAGACTGAAATTGCTCGCAAGATCCGGGAGGCAGCGAAGGGTTCTTTCCTATCGGCCGAGCTGCAACTCCAGGCCATCAAGCATAAGGACTCAGCTTCCTCCATCTTGAAATTCTGCCAGCAGGCACCGAAGAACGTCGATGATGCCCTTGACAAGCTCATTGCAGACATCGATGTGAAGCAACCGGAACCCAAGCATCTCCTTAGCTGGATCCTGGCCGCCGAACGTCCTCTGTCACTGAAGGAAACCAAGGCTCTGCTCGAGGTTGACCTCAATGGCTGCGCGTATCGCCCCTTTTCTGGAGACGTCGAGAAGGCAGTTCGTCAGCATTGCGGCGGACTGGTTGTCATCCGAGATGGCCTGGTCTACCTTCGCCATCCCAGCATCCGTGAGCGACTCATGTCTCCTAACAAGACCACCAAGCTTGCCATTGACCTCAAGGAGGCGCATCGTGAGCTGGCCACACGCTCCATGGCTTACGTCAAGATTCACCTCCACCACGGTGACGTGGAGCCTCAGGCCGATATCTTTGAGTCGAAGCACCTAACGGCTAGCTTCCTCGAGCACGACCTCTTCGAGTATGCGGCTCGCTACTGGGTGCTCCATTTCCGCTCCTCCTGCCTCTATGACAAGAGTGGCAAGTTCAGTCTCCCGGCGGACTTCAAGGTCGCATTCCCGAGCTCGATTCGCCTGGCACTCTTTGAGGGTACTTGTCTTGCTCGCCAGTACATTGCCTGCGAGGCCGAGAAGCTGCAGAATCTGGCCTACAATATCCGCAAGACTCTGTTTGGTGACCACTCCGCTGCGGTTCTCCAGAGCTTGATCCTCGAGCTGCGACTTGGCAGGAAGTTCAAGGATGCTCATGTTCTCTCCGAGTACTCTTTCGAAGCGTGGAAGATCAGCCGCCATGTCTGCTCGACGACCGTTGTCCAAGCTCTAGCTGAAGCCTTCATCGAGTACTCTAGCAGTCTCAGTGTCTCCACGCACAAGGAGTTCTGCTCGAAGAAGGAAGAGGTCCTTTGTTACCTTGTCGAGGTCTTCAAGCACGGCCATCGCGAGTCGAAGGAGATTCATTATCTTACGCTTCTTGCTGGCTTCTACGTCGAGATCCATCAGGTCCAGAAGGCCGTGGTCATCTATCGCGATTTGTACCGCCTTCGCCTCCAAGTCTGCGGTCATCTTCACCAGGAAACTCATAGCCTGTTCGAGTTGCTCATCACTTATCTAAAGAAGCTCGAGATGTACGAAGAAGTCCTCGAGGTCTACCTCGAGTACCACCAGCATTGCGAGTCGACTCTTGTGATTACCGATGAGCGTCGTATCCAGGCCACGCTTGCCATCATCCAGATCTACGAAGAGCGCAAGGAAGTGCATCGCGCGGAAGAGATTCTCGTCCGCTTCTGGAAATGCGTCTCTACGTCCAAGACTACGACTACCCGCATCACCGAGCTCAGGATCGACTTTGCCCTCAAGTACTCCAAGTTCCTCTACCGCTACTCCCGCAAAGAGGAGTCCGAAGTCATTCTTCGTGGCCTTTGGACCGAGATCCAGACCTACAGCTATGAATACCGCTTCGAGTCCACCATGATCAAGCGCTTGCAAAAGATTGCCAAGTACTTCTCGAAGCTGGAGATCTTCACCATGAGCCGTTCGATCTACCAATCGCTGTATGAGCACTTCGAGTCGCGTGAGGAGCGCACGAGCACAGAGTGCGTTACTATCGTGCGCAGCATGGCTGAGACGATCACAAAGTCTATCGAGTATCGCAAGACGGTGCAGAGCTCATCGACCACAACGACGACGACAACAACAACCAGCACCACCATTGTTGAGAAAGAGGAGACGACGCTCAAGCAGGTGTTTGAATCTTGCATGGAGAGCACAGAGATCACGAGCGTGGCTATTTCGGTGTGCCAGGCGCTGTGCAGCAGTTATATGCACGAGGAGCGTTATGAGGAGGCTTGCGAGGTACGTCCGATCACAGTTTTGACACACTTGGTAGTATGACTTTTTGCTGACGTCTTTCGCACTCTAGATCTACAGCCGCATCATCAGCAAGGTCTGGTCGTCCTTTGAGAGCACCACCATCGACATCACCGAGATCACCGAGATCAGCGAGCACATCTCGGTCGAGATCCTAGAGCTGTGCATCAACCTCGCTGTCTGCCATTTCAAGATGCTGCACATCGAGATTGCGGAGGCCATCTACTTCAACTTGTTCCGCATCTTGATCTGCTCGCGCCATATCGAGGACAAGCATTTCTTGCTTGTCAAGATTAGGGTCATTATCGAGTTCTTCAAGGAGATCTACAAGTACGAGAGGGTTATTGAGATTTATCGGGAATTGTTCGGTGAGTCTGCCCTGGAAATGTGCGGATTGGCAATGTGTTCAACCTGGCCATTTGTTTGTTCTTTTGTGGTTCTTGAATATACTGACTCTTCTTAGTGTGGATGCCTATCTGCTTCGGAAAGACTCATCACGAGACAATCTGCGTCCTCATCGAGTTCGCCCGCGTCTGCTTCCGCATGCATCTATACCACGAGGCAGCCACCGCGTGCTCCTTTGTATACTCCTGCTTCCACATCTCGCACGGATGTCTCCACTTTGATGGCTTCGAGGCAGCACTCTTGCTCTGCGAGATCTACGAGATCCAGTGCAAGTGGGAGCTAGCATACGAGGTCTGCGGCTACCTCTGGAGAACCTTTGTGCGATTCGGCCTCGAGTACAAGCTCGAATGCAAGGTTATCGAGAAGCTCTACAAGCGCTACATGTTCATCATGGAACACCATCACGAGGTTGAGTACCATGTCTGCTTCCAGGTTGCCAAAGAGTACCATGAGAGCTGCGTCAAGTTCTACGGATATCATCACGAAACCACGATCCGGGCCACGTTAGCGTACGCGCACATTTGCGAGAAGAGGGAGGAACACCGCGAAATCTCCATCTCGCTATACCACCAGGTCATCAAGTACTGCAAGGAGACGAAGACTGAGTTCAGCAAGAAGACCCTACACGTTTGCAACACTCGCGTCGCCAGTATGTATGCTTCCAGCACCAAGGAGATCACCAAGGCCGTGGAGATTTACACCAGCCACTTCGAGGAGTGCAGGAAGACCGAGATCACGTCGTCCGAGACCTTGACAGCACTGCACAGCCTCGTGACTACGTGCAGGAAGCAGAGCACGACCGAGTCCATCACCAAGGCGACCTCGACGTTGCGCACCACTTCCCTCGAGATCTTCGAGAAAGAGTCGCGGTCCGAGTTGTTGATCGAGTCTGCTCGCTCCATCGCGACCACGTACAAGGAGTGTGCTTTCTTCGAGCAGGCCGAGACGCTCATCCAGGAATGCCGAACCAAGGTCGTCGAGGAGATCCGCAGGTCTTGCACATCGTCTACCAAGATGGAGAGCAAGTCTTTCGTCTTCTTGGCCAGCTTCCAGGAGGCAATCTCCGGATCATCCTCCTTCTCCGAGGTCATCTCCGAGCTGAGGAGCGAAATCCTGATGTACGAATCCTACTTCAAGGCCACGACCAAGGTCAGCGACTACAGGAAGGTCATCAAGTCTGGATGCGGCTTGTACTTCCATCTCGAGAAGAAGGCTGAGCGTAGGTCCGAGTTCCTGAAGATCGAGAAGGAGCTCAAGGAGTACTTCTTCAAGTACCTCAACTTTACGCGCACGGTCAAGGAGTCGGTTCTGCAGTGCTTCTTCCAGGTGTACCTCAGGGAGATCAGCAAGGTGCACTACGAGCATGAGGTGGTGCGCCATGGCTGCGAGACTGTCTTGCGCTTCACAAAGACCGCCAAGGTAAGTTCATCTTTGGAGCATACATCGTACGCTGCTGACAAGAACAGTTCGCCGAAGCCTATGATCTCGTCTTGTTGATTGACCGCTTCATCCATCTCAACGGCGGATACCAGTCTGAGTTCCATATCCGCACTGGCTTCAACCTCGCCAAGTACCTGGCCGGTATTGGGACAAACAAGTGCGGCGACGAGAAAATCTACAGCTTCATGCTTGACCTCTCTCGCATCATCTTGCAAGAAGCACTGGGCGGCCTCGACAAGATTGACATTGACCTCTGCGAGCTGCAGCAGCTACTCGCTGACCTGATCAGCACACTCAGCGCGCAGAAGAAGTACGAAGAACTCGAGGTCAGTCTCCAGCCCCTCTCCAACGAAAATTCCCTAACACACCGCAGCACATTCTCCAAACCCTCTGGCGCACCCGCACAATCCGCACGCACCTCTCCTCCTCACCTCTCGTCCTCTTCCTCGGCCGCTCCCTCACCCACACCCTCGCCGCCCTAAACCGCTTCTCCGACGCCATCCACCTGTGCTCGCACATCCGCTACAATCTCGCCTACATCCGCGGCGCCCTCGACGCCTCGACCCTCGCTTTCACAAACCTGCTCTCGGAGCTCTACACCGCGCAGCACCGCCACCGCGACGCAATGGACCTGCACGAAGACATCCTCGCGCGCCTCGGCGAAGGCCAGTCTGCACCCGGCCTCGACGCCCCTGCGCTCGCGGCGCAGCAGAGCAAGTTGCTTGAGTTGGCGTACAGGCGGCATGGGCGGTTTGATAAGAACAGCCAGCACTACTACGACTTGTTCAGCGCGCTGGATCATAGGTTCGAGGGCGAGCACGGCTGGGAGAAGGAGAGGCCCAAGTTGGAGGGCTGGACGCCGGGGGTCAAGGAGGGGGAGACGAGGGGGTGCTGGAGGGTGCCGGCTAGGCTCGAGGGCGGGTGGGAGGAGGAGGAGAGTGGGGAGCAGGGGAGGTGGAGGGAGGAGCTTGTGAGGAGGAGGGTTAGTGGCAAGGTTTGGGGGTTTGCGAATGGGAATGGCAATGGGATCGGGCATGGCAATGGGGTTAATGGTGGGAAGGTGTATGCTGGTGGGTTGATCTAGGGAAGGGGAATGGGACGGGACTTGGACATTGGGAGACGCGCAGACGAGTTCTTTTCTTTTGTACATTGGATGTTTTGGAACGAATATGGGTATGAGTATGGGTAGGGATCAGGTCGGGGTATGGCGTTTGGGATGAGGTATCTGTGTTATTCTGTTGTAACAGTACTTTCTTGGTATATCTCTTCATCTGTCTATTTCAATGGCGAGTCTACCAGCTCTTTTATTCAGCAACAAATTCATCCTCCATTGCATGACTTTTCAAGTGTCTTCAACCTGCAGTCGTCACTGTCGCTATTGTTGTACTAATACTCCCTGTCTCAGTCATTTGCCTTTTTCTATAAACGAAGCTGGGTTGACTTAAGCGCCCCAATATCTTGCGATTTTTGCCGACGAATATGGAGGCGTGTAAACCAACAATTGAAATCGGTGTGGCCAGAATGCTTGCCTGGGCCAGGATGCTTACCGACTACGTTAAATTGATGAAATAATATAGGAGCGTGCAGAGGTAACCAAGAAAACGCTCAAGGACGTGTGACTTAACAAGGTGCGACTAGATTTGTTTGGGTTTAGCGCGGGTTCCGCAAAGACCTCCCGCAGTAAGAAAGGACACACCAGCTCATCGATTAACATCTTCCGCCAATATCTGCCATGGGCTCTCCATATAATGTTTCAGGATCTGCTTCTCAGCTCTTCTTCCCAAACAAAACATGCGCTGAATACAGGGCGCTTTCTTTCATTGCAGAGTCGCTTGCACACCCTCAACGAACACTTCTCAGTGCCTTTGTGCAGCACGCCGTCGACCGAGAATTTGCATCGCAGTTCTTCCTTGACGAGGCCTCTGGACAGGATAACGTCGCAGTGTCAGAGTTTTTAGCTGACTGGATATGTCTTCTTAAGAAAGGTAGGTCGCTAACAAACTTCACTCGATAATTGCCAACTTTTGTCCATAGTACGCCCTGTTGTTTGCACGGATTTGAACGAGTCGTCAAGGAGAGAAATATGGCAACGAGATGGAGGACGATGCTGTGTCTCCAAGGCCGAAGAGAAAAAGCAGTATGACGGAAGCCTCGTGCTTGCCTACGTCTTGTCCCCTTCAATCTTCTGTGATAGTGATCTGGTCAACAACGTGAGTCTATCTGCCCCATGTCTCCTACGTCCCTAACCCCATCCCAGGAAAGGCTTTCTAGGATGTTTGCGGCATTCATAGGGGAGTCGCAATTGGAAGATTTGCAATCACTCATGGGCCAAAGCTCCTTTTCTTCTGATCTAGATCGGTCCGATCAGTTGGTCCTATTATCGACGAAAATTTTCGACCATTTCAGAAACGGGAGGCTTTCATTTAAGCGCAGTTTCTCTGAGGCTGTAAGGCCCCATTTATTGGCCCTTTTACCATTCTAATTAGTTAGGCTCTGTATTTAATGGAAAAGAGGAGTTTTATTCCATCCATTCACGTCGAAACGTTCCATTTCATAACATTGGAAAACAAAGCCGATGGACTTGTTTCGCTTCCAAATGCGCAGCTTTTGGAGATCCATCACCGGTGTGCAGAGGCTTTGGCGTGGCTAGAAGTATTTGAATATATGAAACGGAACCCCAACACGCTACATACGCCGAGTAGTGGAAAATTCGCGAATCCTGCCATGGGAACGCCGGCGAACAAAAGTTCCTGGAACCTATGGTACCTCCAAGCTATACCTGGAGCCTTTCGATATGTCTGGGTTCAGACACCAGCCTTCTTTCGAGCGTTTGTTTACAAGCGCTTAGCCCGGATTTCAAATTGGCTCTACGGTTGCACTGGCTCGGACAGGGTTCATCGACTTCCTTTCAACCTGTATTTGCGGGTGGCAAGTAGTGATTGGGCACCGAAACATCAAGCGGAAGCCCAGTCACTTCGTCTGATTGAAAAGTATACCCACGTCCCTGCGCCAAGAGCAGTCGATGCTACTCAATACTCCGACTCTTCGTTTCTCCTGATGAGTGGAATCCCCGGAGAAATAGTTGGGCGAATGATCTCTACCATGATCGATGAACAACTGCATTCCGTCGCACGGGATCTCAAGAAATACATAGCTGAGCTGCGGCAAATTCCCCAACAACACAGGCTCGGGCGCTCGGGTTTCCAGATATGCAATGCACTAGGGGGAGGCATCTTAGACTGGCGAATAGGCGAATCGAAACGCAGAGAGCTTAGGTTCCTAGATGAAACGCAGTTCAACGAGTGCTTGACCGACGACCTTCCACTGGACGAAGATGCACGGAAACTAGTGTCGAAGTCACATGGTGTGAAACATGACATCGTTTTCACGCATGCAGATCTCAACCTAAGGAATATCCTGGTTGATGAAAATGGAAAGATTTCTGGAATCGTTGATTGGGAGTATGCGGGCTGGTATCCTGAGTATTGGGAATATACCAAGGCACATTTTTCAGCGCGACACAATGTTCGGTGGACTGCGGATGTGTTTGATCAGGATTTTCTTGAGTATCGCGACGAGTTGCGGGCGGAGGATATGCTCACTACTATGGCGCCTCCGTGGTAGGCCTGCCAGAACATGAATGCATCCTCATTTCATACCTAGATCACCAACCGGCCCATTCTATAGCAGTTTGTGTTTTGTGGTCGTCATCACTTCATGCTCCACAACAATTAGGGGGCGAATAATACAGATTTGTCGATTGCAAATTTCTGCGCCTAGCGTACGCAGCTTTTCTGCGTTCCCATTTGTGAAGATATAAGTAGGCTGAGAATATGCGCTAGTTGAAGCATGGTTGTATTGACTAGAGCGAGAAGAAGGTAGAAAGCTGCCTTGGCGAGATATACATAGCCCTGCCGGCGACACCTGCTGCCACATGACACCATTCAATGTGGCGTTCTCGGGCCCTGTAAAAGCGATCTACCAAGATGCAGGTGGGATGCGTAAGAATAGAGCAGAGTAAATTTTAATATAGAAACATCGTAAATTTGCATTTTTGCGCATTACAATTGCGTGGTTATAGTGCTGCAGATGGTCTTCTACATTTTGAGGACGAAGGGCACTGCGAGCACACTGGGCACAGGCTAAACTTCGAATTCTTAGCAAAATCGAGTATTCACTGATGAGGTTCTACGGGTGTAGAGGAGCCCGAGCCAATCGTCGCGTCAGTGTCTCGCCCACATAAAGAAAGACAATAGATTTGCTCCTCTTGCTAATTATCAACCTCATAGAATTCGGCTGCAGGTCAGCGTATACAGTTATCAATTAATTAGATGTTACCTACCCACCTCCTCAGCACAACGGGCAACTTCAGTAGTGGTGGAAGAGATCTAGAGGAGTTTTTCTTCTAGATTACCTGTAAGTAGCCCAGGACCATGTCAGATGGCACCCAGTAGTCATAACTAAGCTGTCTGCCTACTTAAGAGTCTCTGATCTCATCTTGTACATAGGAGCAGACATTTCATATCAGATAAGGCACCTCTTAGGATGTAACGTAGGTACTAAGCGAGTCGGACACTACTAAATTTCTCTACCTTTATATCAATCAGATCATCAATATACAGTACACGCGTGGACTGCGTGGGAAGGGCGGAGCTCGAGGGTGTCAGAATGGCCGGCCCAGTAGCGCGCGCCCATGCCACCGCACAATGGGCGACCGCGGTGCCAGGAGCGCGCAGGCACGTCTAGAGATGGCTCGTCTTCCCAGGCTTCCGGACGCCAGAGTGAGCGGGCGGTCCAGGGGGACGACGCCATATCGGACGAGGCAAGAGAGGGCGTGGGTGGGAGCTTCAGCGTTCGGCCGACTGAGGTGTGGGCGTTGGAGATGAGCTGGTGCTGCTAGCTCATCCATTTCCACCCGTAACATAACGAGGCGGGGCGTAGATGGTACATGACTTGAGCGGTTTTATGATACGTGCCGTTGGGATTCGAGGCGCTGGATACGGAAGCGCCGCCATCGCCGCAAACGGCCACTGTAGAGACCTAAAAGAAAGTCTCTATTGTCATGCAGAGATGTCCATGGACGGATCTCGTGAGTATGGATCATCCATCAGTAATATCCATATCTACCCACCCATTAAGGATCTCACTAAGCTGAGAAGAACTTCGTAGCGATTTGCTAGTATCCTATTATCAGCCAGGCGATGATCTATAACACCAGATTTTAGAAGCCTCGCTACTCATGGTTAGATCTAGTAGCGCCTAACTAAAAAATCTCACCAATTATAGCGTTGAGCTACTAAGCTCTGTAATACCCGGGTGGGCAATCCATCCGTAAAATCCGACGGATCCAAGCTTAAGATCCGTCCATGGACATTTCTGCTGTCATGTTTCATCCTACCTTCCCCAGTATACACAAGGTCCATGGCTACTGATGCGAACAGCGGGGTATACATAAGTACGCCAACAACAAATCGAACTAGCCATGTGCGCGCAAGAACATTTGAAGTCTATTCGATCTCGAGTGTCCACAGTCGCCGGTTGCGATGTATGAACGTTGGAGAGGTCGTTCAAGATGCGAAGAGAGGCTTTATGCACTGGGCAGGCAGTGTTGATCAGGGCGTCGCGGGCCAGGCGACGCGGGTATGGATGGCGCATGTGTTTCTAAGGAACGGCGAGTAGAACGACGACGACAACTACGACGAGAAGGAGAAGGACGAGGAGGACGAGGAGGAGGGATGTATTCGACGCGCCCATGTAGACTCGATGACTCTGGGGTTCGGTTAGTGGTGGGTGTGAGTGGTTTGGAGCAGCACAGACAACCGTATCAGTTCGCAATGAGTGTGTAAAGATAGGCGTAGCCGAGAAAGAAGAAGATAGGACGATGGAGCAGAGAAGCCATGCTTGCGGGTACCATTGAAGCTTCGAGCCATCTATGTCTCGAGAAGCTAATTCTGCTTTCGCGCTGGCAGCAGTACTCTGGATCTTAGGCAAGGCGAGAAGGACGCGCGACAGGCAGCCTGGTGTATGCCATACAGCGCCCGTCACCCCAGCAGCCCATATACCCATCACCTGCGTACCCGGCACACGACCACGCTAGCGCGCTCTCTCACACCCACCCACCCGCGCTCCATCTCATTTAGTCATTTTTTTTTTCATAGCTCCCTCATTTCAATCGTACTATATATATTTACAAGATTGAGACTATTCATAAGAAAAGGTAAGTGGAATCCCCTAGTCTGTTTTCGCCATGACACACAAAAACTCCGCTTTGAGCGGGTTCTATGAATCACCTCGAGTTCGAATCTCGGTGATTCGTAGTTTTTGGCATTTCTTTTGAATTGGGGTGGCTCATGGGGGTTGGGATGACGGTGGGGGGCACTGAATGAAGGCGCGCAATCATTGATGTTGGTTGAACTCTTTTTTTTTGAGTGGAGAGCTCAGCGGGCCTGGGGCTGTATTTTGAGCTATATGGTTTTTTTTCCTAATGCATCTGTATACTGCTAGAATAGATTGATAAATATGTTCACTGTACAGAGTGTTGTCGTGCATATTATTGCGTGGTTCTGCTCGTGCCTTCCAAAGCTCCAAATGGGTGTCATATATATACCAATCGCACTGCTATCTTCGCATTGGTTATACTTACGCATACCATGGACCACGGCTTGATTGCATGGCACGATCATACACTTAAAGCCGAGTGTACGGAAGCCAACATTAGAATCAGAACAAGTTAGCTGCAATTAGCATTTGGGGCAATCCATGTTCTTAGCAGTACTGCAGCGTTTTAGTATACTTGCTCAAGGAGATAGAGCAATTCTAACGCCGGGTCTCAAGTCTCGACTCGTAAAACTACGAGTCTAAGAACGAATCCGTTGTTACACGGACTGGGTAGATAGATCGTCTCAGCAAAGGATGTATGCTTATTGAACCCTTCTGAACTCATGCCATTCTAGAAAGCGTTCGGAAGCTCGAGGAAACAAAGACAGCAGGATATGGCTAATCCATAGTCACTTCGTATGCCAATTTGCGGGAGACGGGATGAGCAAGGCGGATTACCAGAGGCATGAGATCTAGAAATCAATGAGATGTTCATTAATTTGACTATGATGCAGCTTAAAACTTGAGGGCTAGGTGAAAACTTTTGCAGTCTTATTGATAAATCGTGTCTAATGACGTTCTCAATCCATGCCGATACCTATATCGTTTGGTCAATTGCAACTTCCCATACCGTAACTTCCCTTACTGTAGCTACGCTCGCGCGTTCTTAACTGGATCGTACGATACGCTTCTAGTGTAATTAGGCAGCTACGTGTGTATGTATAGCTTCCTTCGCATGCAGATTGATCAATCACTCGTACACACAGCTTCTGATTACCAGATACGTTGATATTCTGCTTCATCGTTTGCAGACCTGGCACCCGAGGAGTCCAGTCGTAATACACACGTCAGTTCACACAAGCATCGGAAGCATCACCCAGGAAAATGGATCGAACGGATCGAGGTTTATTGAGAGGAGTATATCACACTACATTGCAAGGAATGCTCATGCCAGAAGTCAGGCACTTAGGCAGAGGCTCGAGCAGAGACTCGAGATTCCTTGCACCACCTTGTTGAAGAAGTCATGCTGCCAAGGGAAATTCAGAACATTAGGGCCATATTTCCACCGATCATAGACTCTAATGCCGAAGAATCTGCTCCTGCCGAACGGCATTACACGTGCGAAAGTGATCATCGGAAAGACGTGCGGGCACCTTTGCAGCAATGGCGAGAATAAGTAGTCTACATGTGACCACCGTAGGAAGCGGCGTAGTCGGGAAAGTAGTAGTAGACTGGAGTGGGGTTATTGTCGTTGACACTCATGTCGATAGTCGTGCCATTGTTGTCGAGGGGGTCTGACTGGCCGGAAACGGATTCGCCAGAGCCAAAAACCTCGTTGCCAGTGCCGCTGTACTCGCCGTCTTCGTAGAAGCGAGGAACTTGCTCGAAACCCGCAGCGAGGGCAGCGTTGACTCCAGGCTGAGAATTGGACATGGTCGTGTTGCGCATCGTGGGCAAGTGGTTGACAGTGCGAGCAGAGTCGACCTGGACATGGCGGAGTTGAACCTTGAAGCCGCCAGGCGGGTGGGTGCCGTTGAGAGCGGGTGCCGGGACGTCTGCGTCGAGGGTGGATTCGACGTTCGAGCCACTAAGCTCCTTCGACTCGTCCAACTTGTCTGATTGCTTCGCCTGCTCCGAGCTAGCCTCCTCTTTGATTGGAATTGAGGGATCGGGGCCTTCGAGCGGGGGTAGCTGAATCAAGAAGCGCATCCAGTTCTCCATCTCATAGTGGAACGCCTCCTCGCCCTCTAGGCCGCAATTGACCTTGAGGTGGTAAAAATCGGCGAGCATGGGATAGTGAATGACTGGACGGTAGTTCTCAGCCCAGAGCGCATCCGGGTTGACGACTTCCTCCAAACGATTCTTGAGCTTCTCGCAAATGCGACAGACTTTGCTCGAGATTGCGGATAAGTTGCGGTAAGGGCGACCGGGCAACACCTCGCCGTCGATACAGTAAAGCTCCTTGCCAGCGAAAAAGTCGTTGAAGTCTTGGACCATACGTGACAACTTGGGGATCTCGATCGTGGCTTGACTATCACATTCGGCATTGTAGAGAGCCTTGGCGATGCTGCAAATGTTAGTTGGAAGAAGACAAAGGGTGGAACCTAAAAAGGACTTACAGCATGTTGTAATAGAGCTCCCACCAGGCCTCTTCGTCTTCATGCCAGAGGGCGACAGACTTGACCTTGAATCCGGCACGGCCCCAGATCTGATTACGCCAACCATTGATCTTGTCAATGTGCTTCCTGCTGTTCCAATCGATGTCGCCCCAGGGAATGTTCTTGAAGAACAGCTCCTTGGTCTTGTCGAGGCCTTCTACGTTGCAGATGACGCGAAGGAGATGCTCTGCCTTTGTGCCGACCTTGGCATTTTGACGCTTGAGATCGGCCGGGATAAGACGTCGAGTGACCTTGACCTTCTTCGGAGGAGGAGGAGGGGCAAGCAGGCCAAAGCCCGGCTTGTCGTCGGAGGGACGCTTGGTGGAACCCATCGCTGACGTGGCAAGAGAGTTGAGAGATTGAATGAGAGGATTGAAAGTGTAGCTGAGGGAGGGGCCCGTTGGAAAGTTGGGAGAGGTTGGGAGAGGGGAGGGAAGGTAGAATTTGAGGCGTGGGCTTAATGGTACTCGCGTACGCGAGCTGGTATTAGCGTACCCCGCCGCCGGGATCAAAGTGAAAGCGCGAGAAATAGCGCACTCGTGCCTCTGAGGTCGGCGCTAGTGGGCTCTGACGAAGCGGCGCAGAAGTGAAAGGTGACAGGCAGAAGCCCGCAAGATGTGATCGTAGTAACGCATGTGAACAATGTTGTAGATGTGACGAACGATATTCTGAATCAGTGCGTGAGCCATGTAAATGCTGTCGACGGCCCTCGTTGCGCGCTACGCTCTTACGATGCTTCGACTTCTCTCGCGGTTCGTAAGAGGTAACACAAGCCCGCTTCCAAGGTTAATCAGATGTCGATGCTACATCATAGGCCTAGCGATCTTATGACAAGTGTGAACACAAAGCTCCGAGAGTTTAGTATTCCCGTAGCTCTTTTATGGCGGTATCCTCTGCGTGTCGACTCATGTGAGTAACATGGACATCAAATGACTGCCTCTGTCCAACGGAGAGGTCGTCAGAGAAATCCATGACTTCTCCCAGGCCCTATACCAAATAAGAATAGACATGAATAGTTGCTTTTTGCTATAATTGAGATTGAAAGGGTTTGTGAGGGAAAAAGTCAGAGAAAGAGGTTGCATTTGGCTCGGTTGCCAATGCGCGTCGCTAGCATCCATCGAGCTTAGTGTCCAGGACACGTGAACTCGATCGTCTCGTTGTGGCTTTTCGAAATCTGAACCGTACGGCCATCTATCATGCGCTCTTCCCTGGCTTATAGCTGGCTTACCTGCGCCTCATTTTACCAGGGTGAAATTGATCCTTCCGGACATGTAGAGAGTTAAGTCCGATCTAAAGTCCACTGCAAAGTCCGCACGCGACTGACTACATGTATCCTAGATCCGCCAGATACATAAACTGCATTGGTGCTAAGGTGCCTTCCATAGGTCAGCCTACTCTCCTCCTCGGGTCAGCTCGCGTATCATACCGTGTCGTATCCTCCCTGTTCCTGAGACATCAGCCAATCACCATGGCCATCTCAACCCCCGTCGTTCTCGTTACAGGCAAGTCGTGACAGTCCCTATCCCGCTATCGCATGTCCGTGTCAGAATGCTCATACATCTTCTAGGCGCGAACAAGGGCATCGGGTATTGTGTCGCCCTGTTGCTCGCGCAATCGAAGACTCCATACACTATACTCGTTGGTTGTCGCGACCTCTCTCGCGGCGACGAGGCCGTTGCCAAACTCGCGACTTCTAGAACGAACCCCGACACTAACATCGCTGCGCTCGAGATCGACATCAATTCACACGACAGTATCGTCACGGCATCAAAGAATATTGAGAGCTCATATGGAGGGTTGGACTATCTAGTGAATAATGCCGCCGTCATGTCCGCCGCCGGAGAAGTCGCCTCCTTGACCGATTGGCGCGCTGTTTTCGAGACCAACGTCTTCGGCACTGTGGATTGCACGACACTCCTGTTGCCTCTGCTCTCGAAATCGGCGACGCCCAAGATTGTGTTTGTTTCCAGCTCCATGGGCAGCATTGCCATGGCCGAGGCAGCCCCGCCGCACCCACTGGCCAACGGGCCTACTCCGTACCGCGCATCCAAAGCAGCACTACACATGGTCATGGCCGAGTGGATTCCACAACTGAGGAGAGACATGGGACATAAAATCAAGGTGTGGGGCGTTGACCCTGGCCTTTGTGCGACGGAATTTGCTGGCGAGTACAGTTTGAGTAAGGGCCGGGATCCGAGAGAGGGCGCGGATATCGTGCGGCAGTGTCTCGAAGGACAACGGGAAGATTGCATGGGAAAGGTTGTGTGGGAGGAGGGCGGTCAAACTGGGACAAGGTCTTGGTGATGTACAGCAGGTCACTGAGGCTTCATGTGCTGTTCGGATCCTGATCGCTCAAGCACCCGGCGCGGGATTGCTTGCCGGAGTGTTTGAATCTGGCTGCGCAACTAAGGCTGCATTTTGAGCAGTGTCTGGCGATGTGAGGTACACAGCTGCAGCACGTTGGACTAGAAACCATTAGCTATCAAACACACGTTGCGGCTATGGAATACCTACGTTCGTTGGCCATGGAATTCCCACCTAGCATTATCAACGAGTCGAAGTTGTTCATCTCTGGTGCTTTTGCGCCCTTGGCGATCATCTCAATGCGCATGCGTGAGTGCCAGATGAAATCTTGATTCCAGAAACCCCTGGACTTCATGTTCGCATCGATATCGCGATGTAACCGAAGAAAAGTCTGTATGAACTGTTGCTCTTCTTGGGGGGTACCCTTCGGAAAGCTCCCAGAAATGCACGTCCGTAGCTCCTCAATCTCGCGGTAGATGGTGGGAAGTTTGGCCCAGGCATTCCGGGCAACCAAAACACGCATCTCTGATATGACACCGTCGCTCTTGGTCTTGAGAGAAGCGTGGCCCTGAAAGACGTTCTCATCTCGGAGGCGCCGGGCGAGGAAAGCTTCATCAATATAACCTACAGGATCAGCTGAAAATTTCTAGATCAGTCTTCTTGAGCTTACGAAACTGCCAGGCTATGATCAGACACCTATAGATTGTTGCGTTTGGTTCTGGCAAGTCGCGTTGAATCTCTTCGGCTGGCGATATGGCGAGGCGAGCATTGGGAGGATTTGCGCCCTGTCCTGACATTCTGCCGGCTGCGTGCCCTTTCTTCGCTGTATGTTGTTGTCAAAGATTACTGAGGTATGTTAGTCTCCGAGATTTGAAGACCTGAATAATCTAAGTTATACAAACCTTGTGTGGGAATAATTCGAAAGGTATTGTTGAATGGCGAATGGAAGAAGGAAGGAAGAAAATCATAATTAGTCTTTATTTAGTACTTCGTCAAGGCACAGCGCTTGTGAAAGCAATCGCGGGGAAATGTTAAGTATGACCTGTCAAACGTGACCCATAGCAATCACGGTGCACCAAATCAAAAGGCTTTCAAAGGCCAAGGCAGCTTCACGGGAAATGATAAGCTACGTTCTACCATGTTCAAAGAGAGAAATAGCCTTTGGGCGTGAAATACATGATTGGGTTGGATCCGTGCTTGAAAATAAACGTCTTAGTAGGAGTGGTTCCATTTCCAATGGGCTTTTATTTGAGTTTTCAGGTATCCTATGCATTCTATACTCTATGCCATGTGAAGCATTGGCACCCACACGGATTTTTTCTCGCCCAATCCCTCCATGGGCTCTCAAGCAACAGCCCCATTGCCGATAGCCTCCCATTTATCCATGATCTCTTGACGGACCGCTTCCAAAGGCCTAGAGAGATAGTTTGCGATGGCCTGAATATCCGCAATTTCTGGCTTGTTCTTCGAAGCCGCCTCGCCCTTCCACTGAAACCAATAGTGGAATGCGTGCCATGCCTGAACTAGCTCTCCGACGTTGTTCCAGACATAGCCTCCAAGGCGGAAGGTCCAGAGGCGGAAGAAGATGTCAGGATCGAGGTGATGCTCTCGCTCAATGTGCGGCACATTCTTGGTGAAGCCGAGGTAGTGAAGGACGTTAGGGTCGGAGATACGCAAGAACTTGAACGGTGCGTTCTCGAGATTAGCGGCGACGCCGACGATCTGTCCGAATTGTGAGCAGACTCTAAGATTCTTGATGATGACGCCTCTGAGATCTTGAAGCTGGGCAATGGGAAAGTCTTGAGGATTGACGACATGACAATAGGTGACTGAGAAGTGTTAGCAATAACCGGACCGAAACCAGGACAAGCCTGCTCACCAATGCCTCGCTCGGGCAGAGCACCTTCGAACTTCTGGAAGACAAATCTATGAGGAGCTTGAGCGGGCTCAATGCGAGGACCACTCGTAACCTCTCCAGCGTCCGGGACAGCCTTTCCATCTGCCGCCTCAGCGATTCCGTAAGTATGCACTATCACCTCCCAGGTCGGGAGATGCTGGTTCTGTGGCAGTGTTGTCTTGCCATTATGCGATGCCACCATCTTTTTGTAGCACTCCACTGCGCGTGGGTACTTGACCACGACAGTTCCAAAATGCTGGAAATCGCAATCCTCAATGCGCCGCTGCTTGACGAGAGTTTCGAGCTGATCTGCCAAATATTTCTCATCCTTTGGCAGACCGCGACGGAAGAGCATCTTCCAGGTGGACGGGAGTGTCGGATAGACGAAGCTCATGTTGGCGGGATAACGATGGAATTGGTGTTCAGAATATCGAGGCTTGGGTATGAGATTGAATCTGGCGAAAGGGTATGCTGTGAGTTGTGTTTGGAGGTATGTTGTGAGGCGGGCCGCTCGATTATACCAGCCGCCTCGCTTAGCCCTCATGTAGCTTTCGCAGAGCTTTCACCTAGTTTTCACTGACTGCTACATGAATGTGCCAGCTGTCTGACCATGCTATAAGCACCTCTCCAAGCATCTACATTTAAGACTTAGCTCTTGCCAATGGAAAGTTCGTTTTGAGTTTAGTAGAAAGATTCAACTCGTCACATCTGGAGTATAAGTCAATGAAGCGTGCAATTCCATTACTACCGACACGAAGATAAGAGATCTTAACGTAATGTACCGAGCGCTTGACCAGACTGGACGATTCGAATCCCTGACAAAAAGCAATTTGAAAACTAAAGTCCCTAATCATTGAAACATCATCGACGAGTCATCTTTGGTGACGATAAACCTCCCGCCCGACCACTCGACTTGTGACATTAGTTGGGTCGTATGCATTCCGGGCGAGGCTAGAAGCTTCTTTATAGCGGGGAGGATCGAGAGTATCATCCTGTTCTGAGTTCCGTATGCCATGTCTTTAAAGTACGAGGGCCCGAGTAGTACTTGATAGAGGTCAACCTAGTGATGTGGTCTTGCGAGATGGTGACGTTGTAGGGAACAGAGGCTAGCGTACTTTACTTGCGCGTGAATAAACAATGTGATGCAAAGTGATTTAACAATGATATCAACCATGTACCTTGATGTATCGATTTTCTTTAATGGGAAGTGAGTTAATGTTAGGATTCTTCCAAGCTTATAAAGCCATCTAGAAGAGACATGGTTCTACGCTCCAAGAGAACCTCCATAGCCGGATATAAAAAAAAAATGGATCGGTGCAGCTTCTCAGCTCGCAATTTTTTTTTTACAATTAACCGGTGAAATGGAAAGACGCAAAAAACTACAGTGCGAATCGAACTCGAGCTATTGTAGAACCCAATCGAGTTGGCGTTTTTACATGCCTGGATAACGAAAACGAGGGATGTCGCTTACCTTCGACGAAAGAATTTGTGGGTGAAATATATTATATAGAGCTTCTAAATTAGCATGAGAGTTAGAAGCTGGTGATAAAGGCGTGTAGAGAAGCTGAGTCACGAACTGGGGTGCGCAGATGACGTAGGAGGGCAAGTCCTACCGACACACGTGCACACGCGAGCAATTAAGCTCTCTGCAATCATGCTGTATGCTATACCAATTGTTACACCTTTATTTCAATCTCTCCTTCATAAGGCGCTCACTGTTCAAATGCTCCCGCAGTCGCGCTTGCGCATATACATCAATGATATGGCCGAGAAGCATCTCTAGATGGCCTAGAGGACATTGCCTGCACGATACCCATGCTGAAGCAGCCATTTTACTCTATCGCGAGTTGATCCTCTGATGGTGTTATACTTGATACCTCGATCGACGCAATCGAGATTCGAGACTCGGCCCTCGACTAGCCTAGAGTCCTCGACGAGTATTCAAGCGCGGTGGCTTTTTTAGGTTTTAAGGAGCGACACAACACCATCCTGCCTCTAAATCTTATCTATCGGTACTAACCGGACTATCTAACTGTATCACCTAGTCGCGCTGACCGCGACTCAGTGTCGCAGCATTGTCGCCCTCTCCGAATGCTTTGAAACCATTCAGCACGATATTCATCCTCTGATTCCAACGAGCGACCCGTGCACGGTCGATACAAAGCGAATCATAATATATGGACATGGGAGCACTTCTGTAGTCTAACGCCGCCACTCCCATGTGCAGACCGCCTCCCGCACACGCTCGCCATGTGGAGTGAAGGGAAGCGTTTGGTAGAACACCCACAGTTAGAACGAAAAGACCGATAGATCATTGCGGGGTAAGTGCACGCCATATTGGCGCGTCGCTGCGGGAAGAGCGCGTCCTATCGAGCTACAGCTACTGATATAGAACAGCAAGGAGTAAAGGCTGCGCAAAAGAACTATAAGAATAGACATACAATGCACACGCAATATGTAGGTGCGACCTTCCCTCTCACGTTAAGGTCCCACCCTGGATTTCTTCCTCAATCTTCAGCTAAGAAGCTGAAAAATCAATGAAAAAAAAGTTATGCATAGAATGCTAGTCAACCAAAAATTGTGAGGTAGAGATGCCTCTAGGCCGGCAGAAGCGGGCATTGGCTGGCTCAGAAAACTCTTCACTGCCAGTGCAGCCTCCCGGACGAGGACTGTCATTCAATCGCTGGTTGCAATTGGAGTGGATTGTGGTATCATATTGCAGATTGTCGAATCAAGAGCATCAAGCAGATCCAGGACCTAGGACAAATTAGAGGAGAGGTATACGTACTGGTTCATAATGGCGATGCTGTCGCGAAGAGGTTAGGAAAGAGGAAGGCAAGAGCTTTTATACCCACCGTCGGCCCTCGGAGTTTCAAACGACACTAGCAAGATAGCCGAGTGATCTCACCTCCTTGGCGTTTAGTTCAAGTGATAACAATCACCTGTGAAAGGACTTTAGAGTGGCTCACTCACAATCGCCTCTCGTTTACTAGGGGTTCTCATACTATGTACAGTCGGCGCTAAGTAGGCCACGCTTGTTCAATAAGGATTGCTACCTAATTTACGTGAGATCACGCGCTAAATTATAGTAGGGGCTAGGTGATGGTGATCTTGTGGGTCGAGGCGCGCCACACGACGCGTCCCTCTCACCTGAGTCTCTACCTTGCCTTCCGCCTTTGTACTTCCCTCGCGCTCCTCGCTTATCAACCTTTACGCCCACACAATTCTCTTGTCTTCCAGACCAATATTCTCTTTTTGCTCCCGCGCAGCTTCTACACTCCCTGGCCTGCCGACCTGCCTTGCTCTGGCTGGCAGAGCCAGGTCGTCAACCGTTACCTCGCCGATCGAGGTTTATGCACTCGAAAATACCAGTATAACTCACTGCCGCCCACCACAGTTGCTAACTGTCGTCAATATTTGGCAGTTATGTCTGCCGCCGCTGCGATCACTAGCCACAACGAAGATCTGCGACTTTACAGCTGGTGAGCTTCAATGGCCTATGTCTGATCAAAGAGTGTAGAATTGACCGCAAGACAGCAATAAACAGAAAGCCCAAGAAGCCCATGAGCCTTACACTAAGACGTTTCTGAGTGGGGCGGTTGGCTTGCCTGTTACACCTTCACCTGTATCGTTTGTAGTTTAATTCCGGCATCTTTTAATGACCTTGGGAGAACAGGCGCCACAAGATATAAGTAGGCTAGCAGATAACTATGCGCTAGAATTTCTAATTAACAAACTACTCAGACCGTGGCATAAACTGTCACTTCCACGATTTACATGTTCCACGCCAAGGAAACATACAATCGTTGCCTCCCGGCAGGGACCAATCGTCGTTCTCCTAGTCGATCCAGGGACGACGACATCCGTCGCCGTTATGGACGCTCAAATGACAGCGATTCATAATGTGCCTGGAAGAAAATTGCAGGCCACATCTCTAAAGTGAACGCCAGATTTGACCCTGCACGAGCAATGATCGGAGTTGGCGTACCAGATTCGCAACGAGTACGCCCGATTCACCAAACTCCTGCCAAAGATCAAGGTGGCCGTCGTGTATGGCGGAAATCTGGTCTAGAAAGTCAGCTCCGTTTTGAGGAAGAGAAGCTGGATGCAAAGATGGGCTCAAGTGCTTGGATTCCAGCAGAAAGAGGAGAAGACTCAAGCACGCTGCTGGAGCCTTTCGTCCTCTAGGAGTGTTTATACCCCACCCGGACGGTGACAATCCCCGCGAGTCGCGCAATACCATCGAGGAGCTAGGCGCCGAGATGGAGGACTGGGTGGCGGAGAACAACGTTGGTGGCGAGTGCCGCGAGTCCGCTATAGTCACGAATGGCAACAGCGAGACTGCTGCCGGCAACCAGGATGAAGAGATGATCTGATTGCCTTCTCCTCCCGCCTTCGTGACGAGAAGATGCGCCTTGCATCTCTCAAGCGATTCGTGTTCGACGAGTGCGTTAAGATGCTAGATCAACCAGGTTAGTATTCTCGAAGCCTCTATATTTTAACAGGATACTGACTTGCGGTGTAGACATGCGCAATGACGTACAGAACATGTTCATGTTCACCCCTGCTGGAATGCAAGTTATAATATTCTCCAGCCGCATTCTTCCACGAAGGACGTCGCAATTGTTGAGTTGTTGGCATCAACACCGCCGGCTTTAACGATTTCCTTCTCAAGGTGGAGGGAACTCCAACCCTCGCTCCTCAATCCTGGCTCCTTAGACCTCGCCCCCCAACTGCGGCTTCGAACATTGCGTTGATGCCATCCCCAAATCCGGAGATGAGGACGAATTCTGCCTTCGATAGTGGGCGCAATTACTTTGAACGACAAGAAACTCACTGTCCATAGGCTGCAGCAGTTCTACGAGTCTGAGAACCGTCCGACCAAAATACAGGGATGGAGAACCCAGCGCGACGACGAAAATTGGGCGTGCCAGAACTGTGGTGAAATTGGCCATCGCAAGTACGACTGCCCGAAGAAAACCAATTTCACTGCCACAATCATTTGCCGCATCTGTGGAGAGGCCGGTTACATGGCGTCCGGCGCCAAAATTGCAATTGTGGAAAAGACTCATTTGCCACATCTGTGGCGAGACTGGCCACATGGCCCGAGATTGTGGTCAGCGAAAGAAGGGACAAGAGTGGCGCAATGATGACCGCGGCTATGGAGGCCGTCACGCTGGCGCGATTGCGAACGGCGCCAGCGAGCTCGAGTCCGGCGTTAAGATTGCAATTTCAAGCCATTGTCCGCTATCGTGGAGGCTCTGAAGAAGAGCAACGCCCGCACAGTTATCGGAGACCCCATGTCTAGCGCAAGGAGCCAATCACCATTGTGCCTGTTCAAAGACTCAGCCAAGTCACGGTCACCGTGCCATTAAAGACAACGTTCTGCATGTAGAGTCAAAGAAGGATTATTGCGAGCGCAAGGCACACGAGAAGGGCGAGCTGGTGGACTAGGATGAAGGCGCAATGCCCAAAACTGGCCATCAGAACAGTGCAGTTGTGGAAAAGACTCAGACAAGGCACGGCCACCGTGCCAGCCCTCGAGACTTCTGATATAAGAAGAAGTTGGAAGACGAACGCCACGCGCTTGTAAAGCGGACGAGGCCTACAGAACGTTGGTGGAGCAGTCATAAGGCAAAGGTCGAGCCGAAGAAGGCCAACAAGGCAATTTACATCACCAATGAAAGGATCCGATCGCTATTGTTCCTAGGAATGCTGAGGAGGCTGAGAAACTGGAACATGGAGCAAGGGTCGATCCGATACCACGCACACTAGCAATCAGGGATATAATCTGCATGTTGTCTAGATGGGTGGCGGGCACACCAGAGAATTCAGAGGATTGGTATTTCCTTGAGAAGGTGCTATGGGTTTTTTGGGAGAGAATGAGAATTTATGAAGAAGTGGATAGAAACTGAGAGCAGGAGCTTGTAATGATAATAACCAGGAGGCATTGATAATGTATTATTGGGGCTTGTCTCTGGAATTTTGAATAGAATATAAAGATTTGCTGCATGAAATAAGCGACAATAGGAGCATCGAGGGCTGATTAACATGTCGACGCGAGAATCGAGGCTAAATTCACTGCAATAGCAAAATAGAAACGAATCCCAAGAACGCAGTATTATGTGCCTGTATCTGCTGTGCCTTCCACGTGCTTTCAAGAGTACGGTCGAGACAAGACGATCCTAGCCCGCGAAGTGGCTCTTGAGGGTCTTCAGGCTACCACCTTCACTTTTGAGCCGCAGCCGCTATGGGTATCGTGTCACTTTATGTGCTTATTGTGCTGCCTGGCGTGCGTCCTGGACTCCCTTCACTTCGCCCCCGCGTTCAAGTTCACCCAAGCGCGACTCTAGCGGCTCGCGTAGGTCTGTGCGCCAGTACTACTCTGCCTCTTGGGCGAACTCTGCCCTACGTCTTCCTTCTCTCAACCTGGGCCAATGCAGTTGGTCAATATCTCTCACTAGCATCTTAAAATGTCTTTCTTAGCTCCTCCAGGCTTCAATCCCAGCTATGGCGGCCACGCCATGACTACAAGCGTTCGAGCAACATACTTCCGGCTTCCTGGACCCTTTGCTGGCGCCGACTACCCTCCAGGTCTCAGATGCTCTGGACCTGAATTCGTTGTCCCAGCCAACGCCAGTGTCCCAAGCAGTATTCCAAGCATCGTCGTCACTGATGTCGACGCCCTAGCTCTTGCCCGCGCCCCTGCAGCCGCGCCCCCCACGAAACGCCGCCTCATTATCCCTCCAGAGGAGCGTCCTTCAAAACGCCACTTCATCATCTCTGAACATGTCGAGCACAAGGCTCTGCGTCTTTCCGCCCTCCTAAACACCTTCAACCCGCCGTCCGATGAGCGCAACATCATCCCTGCGAATATGCTGGTTCTATTCAAGCAACACCCCTTGCCCTACGGCAAATGGAGCATCTTAAATAAGATCGCTGACGTGGGCCTTGACTTCGACGTTGATACTGCGCTCGGAATATTGGAGGGCGTAAGCACGGAGCATATCAAGAAGAGCTTCTATATCTCACGCAGGAAGCGTGATTTCAAGATGAAGAAGGCTGAGAAGAGCAAAGCCAAGCAGGGCGAGACCAAGGAGGATGATTCAAAGTATGTACCAGAGTGGATGTTGCGTCCATAGACTAGATATGTTCTTGATGTAATATGCTAACGAATTGACCAGAATGGATCCAGACTCGGACTCGGACTCGGACTCTGGGGGTGTCAGCGTCTGGGATGATGGTGGTGCATGACTTCTCGATGCAAGTTCGCAAGTCAATCGGCACAATCTTGCGTCTCTGTCCCATAACATGAACTCCGCCATGAACGTTAACAAAGGCGTAGACGAGGGTTACTCGTGAATGGGGCGTCGATGGATGTTGGGGAAAGGTTTATGCGCCATGCCTAAGCGAGCAAGCGAGGCGCCAATTCCCACAGATCGATTCCTTCCTTGGCCGAATTTCCTCCCGCGGTAAATGGAATCCGCCAATGGGGCTTTGATTCTACCGGTCAGTGCTCAGCGTATTGGTTGCAGATACATCTGAATTCTCATCGACTCGTCCGTGCTCGTTTTGGTGCTGTTCCTTGTGCGCGTCCACGTGCGTCCTCAATTGCCTCACCAAGAAAGAAACCATGTCGGATACAGAGAGTGAGGTTGGGAGTATCGTTGAGGATGCCTCTGATGCGGAGGAGCTTGATTTGACGTGCTTGTTCTGTCCGAAACAGCTTCAATCAGTTCCCTCGCTATTCAAGCACGGCATCGAAGAGCATGGGTTCGATCTTGAGACGAAGCTCAAGGAATTGGCTTCGCAAGGCCTTGCTTATTCATTGCTGTACGGAACATTTCATGTTTAGGTTTGGAACTGACATCCGCCAGGCCCGAGTCGATTGGGATCAAACTGGTCAACTACCTCCGCCAGCAGACTTCCAATGGTGCACCTGTCCCCACTGCCATCACGCTAGATACCCTGGACGACGACAAACTCATGATGCCTGTCATGGAAGACGATGCGCTGCTTTTCAGCCTCGGTGATTTCATTCCGGAAGACCCAAAGGAGAAGGCGGTCAATTACCAGGATTTGGAGAACTTGCGGCTGGATCTCGATGGCGTAGATCTCAATGTACAAGCCAAAGAGGGGGACAAACGCTATTTTGATTCGTACAAGGCTGCTGGTATTCATCGCGAGATGATCGAAGATCGAGTTCGGACACAGAGCTACAGAAAGTTCATCGAGTCCTTTCCCCACTTTTTCAAAGTGAGTCGATTAAGTCTTATTAATGGAGTAGCAGACTGGATTAAGATGTTCTTTTGCAAACTGTCACGTATGTTATTCACTACTGACTCCTCGATGCTAGGATGCAACAATCCTGGACGTCGGCTGCGGTACTGGAATTCTCTCCCTATTCTGTGCTCGTGTTGGCGCAAAGAAAGTCTATGCCGTCGATGCCTCCCCCATCGCCGCTACGGCATCCAAGATTGTTGCCCTCAACGGATACTCCAATGTTGTACAAGTCATACAAGGCCGTGTCGAGGACGACTCTGTCCGCAAGCTCATCCAAAAGGCCTCCGTCGACGTAATAATATCAGAGTGGATGGGATATGGCCTCTTATTCGAAGGGATGCTTGACTCGGTCCTCAAAGCGCGCGATCTATACCTGAAGCCTGATGGACACGTGTTCCCGAATTATTGCACCCTGTGCGTTGCACCTGCAGCAGATAAAGCATGGTCTACTGAACAGCGTGGCGAGAAATTCTGGAAGGAGGTTGAGGGCTTCAACTTCGCGCCTATGGTGAAACTCGCCTCTGGAGCTTGGGAGAACGAGATTGCGGTTTTGGACGTTCCGGACAAGGTGCTTGCAGGGCAACCCGTCGTGTTCAAGACGCTGGATATCAAGAACTTGAAAGTACCGGATCTGAATTTCGTTGGGAACTTTGAGATCAAATTGGCTAATCGTGATCTGGGTCCAATCGATGCTTTCATCATTTACTTCGACACATTCTTCCTGTCGTCTGAACAGGTATGTGGGTTTCCATGTACAATGCGTCTATCTTCGACTCGCTACTTATCGTCGGCTAACTCACGTATCGTAGCAGTTGAGTGATCTGGATACTTTTGACTCCAACAAGTGTGTGGACATGGAGCCGCCAGAAGGCATCGCGTTCTCAACCAGTCCAGCCAGCACGCTCACACATTGGCAGCAGGCGGTTCTATTCGTGGATCCGGCGCAGACAATTGGATTGGAGAAGGGAGACATATTGAAAGGATCTGTCAGGTACAGTAAAATTGGCGATTCAAATAGAGGAATACAGGTGCAAGTCAATTGGGACAGTTTGGGCGGTGGGAGCTCAAGGGGAACGGTTACAAGGGAAATGGACAATTGAGGGGGCTGTTGATGGTGCCCTCACGGTTGGGAAGATAAAAGTCCTGATGAATTATATGAGCATCTGGCGACTCGGTTGATAGCCTGTTCTTGGTTTCCTCAAAAATATGAAGATATCAGGTGATGTGGTGATGGTACATCGGGCCGACATGTTCCCCAAAGGCCGAGATTTGGGGAAGCTGCAGATGGCTTGCATTAGGTCCCGTATCCACTGCTCATTGCTTCTTGCGCTCGTTATCTTTGAAGATGTTGTTCGATCTCTTTGTTCTGTCTCAACCTCGTTGAATGCTTGTCATTCCCGAAATATACTAGATACTTTGCCGGGATCAGTGCAGATCCCAAGCTCTGACCTCACACGTGGCTCGTGCGCGTGAGCTTGGTGCATGTGCGATTTCGCGACGAGAGACGACGAAGCCCGCATTCAACGCTCCACAGCTCCCCGCCCGCTGTCAGAGCCTCTGGACGCGGATTCCTTCTTTCAGACCATGTTGAAGCGGTAGTGAGCGCCAAAACTGCCAATCCTATGCGCGGAATCCTCCCTGGCAGGCCGCAGGCGAAGCTGCAAGCTGTCACCCATGGTTTTTGGGAGGGCAACCAGGTCATTGTATGCCTCTCGTATCGCTATACTCGGATTTGGGCAGAGATTTCTGACACGTCGTACAGGCCTACGTATCCGGCAATGCGCTTATTGTCCTTGATAGACCGAACCACGTCCTCCAGACCACCTACATCGACGAAGAGTCTGAGCTCGAGGCGATAGCACTTGACGAGGAGACTGGGAAGATTGCCGTATGCTCAACGCGCCATGTCTATATTTATCGGCCGTACGGACAAGATGAGGGCGCCGTCAAGGTGAGGTCGCAGGACAACGTTGTCAGGAGACGCTGACCCGAGCGCGCAGTGGTCCTTACAGGGCAGCATGCCCCTAACAGACCCAGATGACTCTATAACAACACTCTCTTGGGGATTGTCAGATGAGTTGCTCGTCGGAAGCGCCTCCCTCACCCTCTTCAGCACACACAGCTCGACCGAGCAGATATGGACCAAACGGCTGGCGATCCCAGTCAAGTTCGCGCAGTTTTCGCCCGATGCCGAAATGATAGCTTCAACTGGCACGTATGACAGGCTGCTAAAGATATGGAGACGACTCGCGTTCGGCTCGGTGGACCAATGCTTCGATTACTCGTACCTCCCACATCCCGCACCCATCACCGGCGTACATTGGCGGCACCCGTTTCATAAAGATCAGACGGCGGAGAATGTCCTTTATACCATATGTGCAGACAACAAGGTCAGGGTTTGGGTTGCGGGCGATCATCACGGTGTGGATGGGCTGAGCCTCTGGGCTGAGGTCGATCTGCTGGAGTCAATCAAGCCACGCTCGGTGCCACTTGATGAGCAGTCACACAAGCGATACGCCTTCTTCGTTGATGGCAAATACTTCACGCATGCTACGGAACGGGCGGTGCAACAGGCGTCAGCGGACGAGAAAGATCACGTCGCTCTACATCACCTCATCGAAGTCGCGAATCGCAATCCCGAAATCTGCGTCGTACTCGATGATAGAGGGAATATGTCCGCATGGGGTTTCGAAAATATTGGCGCGAAAATCAAGAAGACGTCTGATGTTTTCAATATTGCACACGTGGATGGACTTCATCTGCACTTTGCCAAGGGAGCAAGCGGTCTCGAGGACAATGTTCAATTCTACGCCTTTTGTGGCGAGAATAATGATTCAACTTTCACGCTACTCGCTCATCACTTCGACGGCCGACTGGAATGGCTTGAATCACGAATCGATTACCTCTTCGATCCCTCACCGCAAACGCAGCGTATACAGCGGAAGACGGTCTGGACAGGGCACTCGCATGCTCTCAAGAAAGTCAACCGCACGGCAAGCGGGCGTGCTTTGGTCTCGAGGACAGTAACAGACGAGTGCATTGTCTGGGTACAGCGGATGACGGAACTGGGCATGACCCTCCACCGACATAGCACCGTCAACGTCACCGAGCACATTCACCGAACGTCGCTCCTGCAAGACGGGAATTTTGTGATCTTCCTCCACCACGATTCGATCTCGCTATGGGATACTCGAGGACCGATGGCGCAAGAGGTCGCTCGATGCAATTACACCCTTCAAGGCAGACCTCTGTGCTTGATTCTGATACCCGAGACCGACACTGGTGGCCGCTGCGTTCATCTCGCAACCATCAGCTCGGAGATGAAAGGCATCTGCTGGGAAGTTCAATTACCTTTGCTTGAGCGGGATCCAATCACCGGACGCAAGCTCTCTGCCATTGCTCCATACACGAATGGGTATACGAATGGTCATCCCCAGATCAAAATGGATGAGTTCTCCAGCTTCGATCTCGGCTCGGGAGATGATCTCGCCTTTGTCCTGCCCGTTGATCCTGCAGGTTCTGCCCCTGCCATCTCTGGCTTTCTCGACACTTTCGCTCGCGATATCGCAATCTCATACACAAAGCATGGTGTAATCAAGTCGTGGACTGCTCGAGTAAACATCGAAAAGCGGGAGCTCGAGTGGCTGCAGACCTCGACGGTGGACACCAGCATCCCCAGCCCTTCCCTGGCTAGCGGCACGTCAATTCGCAAGGCCGCTTTGGTGGATGCAGACAAGACAACCTTGACAATTTGGAATACCAGAAGCGCACAGCTTGAGTACGAAGAGAAATTCGAAGGCAGCGGTATCATCCAGGATCTCGACTGGTCCTCGACCCCGGACAATCAATCGATTCTAGCCGTCGGGTTTCCTCATCGCGTAGTTATATACGCCCAGCTTCGCTATGATTACCTGAACGCTGGACCTTCTTGGGTACAGGTCCGGGAGATCAGGATACGCGACATCACACCCCATCCCATCGGAGACTCTGTGTGGCTAGGGAGCGGCAATCTGGTCATCGGCGCAGGCAATCAACTATTCATCCAAGACGAAAACGTTGAAGTGGGCGAAGGCCTTTTTCCCAGCTTGCGCATGATCGCGCGCAAGTCGGTTGGTGTTGATATTTTCACAGCAGTCAGCCGTCTCAACGGTCCCCTGCCAGTGTACCACCCGCAGCTCCTATCTCAATGCGTGTTGGCTGGGAAGCTGCTTCTAGTGCAACGTATTCTTATGCGACTGTATCAGAAGCTCAAATTCTATTCGGATGGCGATGAGCTCGACAGCTCTCTAGGGTTCGCACCGGAGGAGTTCTCTGAGGAAGAGGTAGGGCTAATCTAGCGCCATACTTTCACAGCCACTAATGCGAAGCTAGACTCACATGACAGCATCAAGAAAAGAGATGCACTCCTCCTACGCCGACTTCTCCGACGATAGTGAACCGGATACGGTCACAGAAGAGGTCGCTGCAAATCTCAATGATCTTCTCACACGAAAGCAAATCCCCCTCCTCTCGAGTCGCGAACAGTTCCACCTCGCCGATATCATCGAGTGCGTGGGCATGGTTGAGAAACATCGTAGATCGATCGATGATAACGCTGGACGCTTTCTGCTATTCTTCAGACAACGCGCGCTCAGAGAGAATGGACCACAGCAGGATATGCCCATCTCTTGGAGGGAGATCACGTGGGCCTTTCATTCCGGCAGCCAAGATATTCTAATCGACCTCGTATCACGACACTTCAGCGGTAGAATGCTGTGGCAACATGCGAAAGAATCAGGTCTGTTCATGTGGATGACAGATATCAATGCCATCGTAAGTCACGTGTGACGCGTGATCACCACTTCGAGACGCTAATTAAGGAATTTAGCGAACCCAATTTGAGACCATTGCCCGTAATGAGTACACGAGGACAGAAGAGAAAAACCCCGTCGACTGCAGCTTGTTTTACCTCGCGCTTAAGAAAAAGGCCGTTCTCGTCGGGCTATGGCGCATGGCAACTTGGAGCAGGGAGCAGGGAGCTACACACCGTCTTCTTTCGAACAACTTCCAAGAAGCGAGATGGAAGACGGCCGCGCTTAAGAATGCGTACGCCCTGATGGGAAAGAGGCGGTTTGGTAAGAGACTGTAGAACGCACTATTCGCCTTCGCTAACAATGAGCAGAGTATGCCGCTGCATTCTTCCTTCTCGCTGACCACCTCAACGATGCCGTCACTGTTCTCCACAATCAGCTCAATGATACCCAGCTCGCAATTGCAGTCGCTCGAGTCTACGAAGGCGATGATGGTCCAGTTCTTCAAGCATTCCTCAAGGACAAAATTCTCCCCAAGGCGGCACGAGACGGTAATCGCTGGCTGGCAACTTGGGCCTTCTGGATGCTTACACGCCGTGACAATGCTGTGCGGTGCCTTGTAACGCCTCTTTCGACTCTTTTGAGTCCACCTGAGACACCAAACTTCCAGTCAAAGAGCTACTTGACGGATGATCCTGCTTTGGTGGTGTTGTATAAGCAGCTTCGAGAGAAGAGTCTTCAGACGTTGAGAGGGGCGACCATGGTCGGAATGCGAGAGGAATGGGAATTTGTGCTGCACACGGCTGAGCTGTATGAGCGTATGGGATGTGATTTGCTCGCACTGGACTTGGGTTCGTACCTCCGTCACCTTTCCTCCTCCTATTTGCCCACTATTCTCGCAATGATCTCCACGTTTCTCTTACCATGGCGGCTCACACTGACATCTAATACAGTGAAGACTTGGGAGTTCCTCACCCCTCCTCCTTCTGCCCTTCGCTCCACAAAGCAGCCTCTCTCGCCCGCCATACCTAATGAATCGTTTCATGCACACAGCCTCAATCAGAGTGCGGCAGACTTTGCCTTCGACCCACGCAAGCTCCTTCGCCGGCGAAGCTCGCTTGTCGTGGCAGATCTGCCAACGCGACAACATATCGCTGGTGCCATACACGGGAATGACATCGTCAGGGAGGAAAGCAGCGAGAGCGATGACGATAAGAAGGAAAGCCATGCTGAGAAGGGTGAAAAGGACAAGCAGCACGAGAAAAAGAAGCCTCCGCCCACGCAGTTCCAAGAGCCGGATTCAAACTCCCTACTAGATTCCTTTGGGTTCTAAGAGCGAGCAGAATGCGGGTCGGAGGAACCAACTAACTTTGTACACTTAATTTGTGTGATCTAGGATTGGGTTTGAATTGGACACGGGGATCGGGCCTTAGGAAAGGTGCATAGCATGGCGTTCAGGGCGCAGCGTTTCTAGTCGACTCGAGAAAGAATATGAGCTTAAATGACCAAATTCTTTTATTCTTGTTGAGTACGGTTTTAGTATATGCATGAATAACTGCTGTAATTATAGCATGCATCCACCCTTGTATCCAAAGCGTTGACCTGGTCGACAGTCTTTGCCCAGGTGTTGATCCAAGCACGCTTCACAGCAAATAGCGTTCCCAAATCTGACGACTGGATCATCTTCACCCGGCTCTTCTCTCTTCGTCCAATAGCCAACTCTCCGATGCAGCAGGGTGTAGCATCGCCATTCGTCTCAGCCGCTCACTCCTCGATCCACTTGAATTCCTAGGTCTTGTTGTTTTCATGCAGGGAATGTCCAAAGATGCGTGCTAAAGTCTGCGCCAGCCAGTCTTCGACGTTCAAACGAATCAAGTCCTGATACTTCTCATGCTCGAATAGTTGTATGGGCACATATATCGTCTGAAGCAAATGGACGCTGGTTATCACGTGACCACCACTCTCTGTGATACCTGCTTATGACAGGCATCTAGAGGAACAATGACGTTGGACCATATCTCCTTTCTCCAGCTACCATCACTTGCTTGCTTTGCGTGCAGACACCAATCGATAGCCTCAGCGAATTCAGGCCCAGCTTCCTCGCCGACAGCCTTACTCCATTGCATGGCAGCTGCAAGGTCCAGCATTGGCGCAGACGCTTCGTCGCCTGCTGGTAGCTTCTTTCGGAATTCATACGTCTCGAGAGGAGCTCCAAAACATAGTTCAAGCAGTCGGATGCCCAAGGTGACTATATTCTCATTTGAGCTGGTAGAATTATGAGCAGACATCTCGCGACAAATGTAGGGTTGATCAATCACAGCCGATTCAGGATCGACGGGGTCGTGGAGGAAGACAATATGCTCTTTCTTCAACGGGGCATCCAGCCAAGGAGTTGAGCCGAGCTGTAGATAAGATGATGCGAGCGTCAGAGCGAGGAAGTACCGCTTGCGACGAGAGAGGGTGTGAGCGCTTTGCATGATCTTTTCGAGAGTGACAGTTGACTCTTTTGCAGCAGGGAGATCTTGGGAACCTGGATAAAGGATGAAGCGATTATCATCATCATCAAGGAAACCAAAGCACCCGGGGCAGCTCTTGGAAAGCACACTGCAAAGATCGTGGATCTTGTTCAACTGCCGCTCAGTTGAGTTGTGAATGGTTTGAACATTTGGCTCGATCCAGCGAACCTGTCGCGGATTCTGGCTAGTGGAAGGGAGCGCGCTTTGAGCGGCCATCTTCATGGCTGGGGTTGTTGGCAGACACTGAGTATTCGGCACCATCTTAATCTTCGTCTGTTGCCATTTACCGACATGGAAAAGTATTTCAAACTCGACCGTATCAGAAGCACGGTGTTTCAACGCAAGGTTTGCTTGGTGGCTTGCACATCCACATTGCCATGCCTTCGATAAGGCCTCGTGAAGGCGTTTTGCGTGTCTCCAGAACTCATTGATTGTTCGATTCACGAGATTATGGGTTCCATATTTGACCGGCTGACGATTTCTACGAGCAATGGTTGTTTCATCGCTGCTCTGAAGCAGATTGCGCATTCGATCATTCGCTTCCTGAAGTTTGGCAAAGAGGCGCTGGCGATTAGACTTCTTAAGTGTGAACTTGACGCGTTTCGCTTGGAATTCCATATTCGAAGCACTCATGAGATTGTGCCGTGATGTGTTTGGCTTGATCAATTTGTAGTCCTGTTTTTGGGAATATGTCAGCGTGCGAGCCTTCTAAGCGACTGAGCGTCATACCTGATCGACTTTGGCCTGAAAACTGGCATTGTTGATACCGAGCTCTTTCTTCAAGGATTCCATGAGCTTGTTGATGTCTCCCATGATTTCTAGGAACAGCTTGTAGGACTTGGGTAACCGTGCTTTTAGCCTTTCCTCTAGCTCCTTATCTTCCCAGGCTTGCCCAGCGGGATCTGCCATTAGACTCTTGAGCTCATCATCATCAACGACAAGGGGCGATAAGAGTCGCTCCACGTTGCCTTCGAACATGAGCTGGTGGTAAGTGAGGTCCTGCCGACATCGCGTGTAGGCGCGCTTGATTTGCCACCAGTCCACTAACCCCTCGGCGCCCTCGCGGTAGCTCTCTAACGCGTAGATCAGGATAGGGAAAGCGCCTAATACTAAACCAGCAATCTCTATTCCACTCATTGTAAAGGCTCCTGTGCAGTGAATCTAGAGGCAGAGGTCTTCATGAAGGAAACCATGAACGCGGCGCGGCTCAAAGCACACGGCTGAGAATGGGGGCCGCAATTGAGGGGCTGTCCTACTGCTAGTTTTCGCTTTCGGTAATTATCGCCCGAAGCATTTGCGCTTCACCTTTCCACCTGAATAGACGACATCGTGAATCCAGTCCTGCTCGGGGGTGAAGCCTAAGTTTGAGTGCGGCGATGACGCAACGGTCCCTTGGAACGTCCTCGATAGCGTGCGCTCAGCTTTTCAACAAACTCACCACGACTCTGCAGGACCCGGAGTGCCAGCGCCGCTCAGCCTTGTCGCACACCGGAGTCGATGACCAATATGGCAGGTTCCGAATATGGGGTGGCAATCTAGGTGCTTTTCAGAGGCTTCCAGCGAGTTCGTCTCTGGATCATCGTCTAAGAGAATCTCCAAAAGTCGCCGAACAGATACATGAGCTACTAGAGGACTTGCAAGATAGTATCGAAAACCGTGAGTGGCTTCGTCGCAACGCAGGAGGAGGCCTAACAACGCCCAGTCATCCCCATAACTCTCGGCGATAGACCCAATCGTGAATATCAGCCAGACGAAGAACAAGATGATGAAGACGAATGTGAACCCGATGCAACAAGCGAACTGAACAGTGGGGACGTAACCACCGAGACGCGCCTATCAGAGGCAGAAGAACTGTTTGAGAGTGCAAAGAGTACCATCGCGAGTCTTTTCCGAATCGCTATGATAATCCGAAAAACTGCTCCAAGAGATCGTTTCGCCAGAGCTTTATCATCTAAGAGCGAGAAATTCGTAAGCTTAGTCCGGGCTACGAAGTGGCTGTCCCTTTCAAACTCTGTGCATTCACGAAATAGTGCTTTCGTACCATTTCAGGAGAGCCGGGGTAATAGGTGGCAATACCTTCGTGTCTCAATTTGTATGAACACGCTGACCTCGTGGTGCTACCTTAGGATGCATCCTTCGACATCGCCCATGTTAGACAAAAGTTTCCGCTACTCCAATCCCCAGAAAAACATTGGCTGGCAGAACGATTGGGAGGGGCAATAACGCAGCGCAGAGAATATCTGCGGTACGTTCGTGATCACCGAGATAAGCTGAGTAAAGCACCGGAGGACTTGTGGCAACCGCAAGACCTACAACAGCATAGCAACTGGGCTGTGGCCTCCCAGTTGGACGCAAAGTCGCAAGCAGCAACGACTCATTTGACAACGCCCACTAGCACACTGTTACCCACCGCAGCGTCCACAATGTACCTAGCTGAGATCCCTATGCTTGAGAAGGATGTTCCGGATGACATCTCGCAAACATCTTACGCCGTTTCCTTGGGAAATGAGAACGACGAGTCACAGCTAGTGTTTCCAGCATTATCTGTCGTCGCGCATGGGCAAAATAGCTTTGAGTGTCCTCTGTGTTGGACCATTCAAGATATAAGGACAGAAAGCAGCTGGAGGAAGCATGGTTTTGCGGACCTACGTCCATACGTATGCACCTTCGCCAACTGCGACACTAAAGTCTTTTCCGATCGCCGCGATTGGTTCGAACACGAGCTTCAGCACCACCGAGCAGAGTGGTCTTGCCATTTCTGCGAGAACGGTGACTTCCACTCTCTGGCCACCTTCCGGGCTCATCTACGCAATCATCATACCCATCATGCCGACGAAGACCAACTAGATGCCATCGTAGAGGCTAGTCGGCAATCAATTGATCGAATCCCGGCCTCAGAGTGCCCATTTTGTCTGGATTGGGAACTGAGGCTGCGGGAAGCAAATACAGACATATCAATTCAAGAGACGGTTGTCGTCACGCCAGCTCAATTCAGGCACCATGTTGGGACGCACATGCAACAATTGGCCTTGTTTGCAATACCAAGAGGTTACCTAGAGAAAGATGACGATGAGGCTGACCTTAAGGGGAGTATAGCCGTAGCAGGCGAAGAGATGGATCTATCACGAATTCCATTCTCCGCGTACACCACCTCCGAGTACAACAGCCTGGATCAAGCGTACGGCCAAGCCCTTATAATGTATTGCCACGAATGCCATCACGACTGGAATAAGGATGAGCGTGGGCTGATATGCCCTCAATGCGGGTCAGAATTCACAGAAGTAGTTACTAAAAAGTACTTAAAGGACCTGGATGAAAGGTCTTCGAGCACTACTTCCCCGGAGCCTGCAAAGAATATACCTAGCAATCAGCTCCAATTCTGGTCTTGTTTTCATCTTCAAGTCAATCTTGGCCCCGAGGCCGATGATACCCTATTTGGTGGTTTGTGTGCGTACTGTGGCCTAAAATCCCTCAATGACACCTCTGAGCGTCTGAAGCATTTAAAAGACTACCATCAATGGGACAGGTGCGAAGAACGTCTGAAAGTATGGCGAGATGTTCAGCTCTTTCGACAGCATCTCTTCACGGACCACAATGCTATCGACGGATATTGGATGGAGGCGCTTGTTCTCTATGCAGAATATGATATCATTCCTGCTATGGAGAACATACACGATGATAGTAAAGATACAAAAGAACGTGGAGACGAGGTTGACCAACATGCCTCGGAGTCGCTCTCGGAACCAAATAGGAAGAGCCCACTGTTTCATTCTGCATCTACCGTATCTAGGCCCGTGCGACGAGCGCGTTTTGTAGACATTTTAGAAACGAGCCACCCCGAGACAGAGCTCAACCGCGTAATTATCGAGGAAAGGCGGACACGGCGGACAGAGAGCGGGCAGGCTGACCAAAATGAAGCGGCTGGGAAAGAGGCACAAATCATCAACGATATATTTGAGACTTCGAGGGGCATGACGGAGCACGTGAACGAGCCATTCCAAGAATCTAAATCCCAGGGTCAGATGGGTGTATCAGAAAGCCAAGGCATCGCTTCGGGTCGCGCCACGAAGCAAGAGCATGGCGATCTTTCCAACGAACAGGCCAGATGTTCCGCTGAATCCGTTGATCAGGGACCAGGGCGAGCAGCAAATTTGTCCGATGAACCCCAGTCGACTTCAGCGAGGTTTCCAAGGCCTTCTTCAATCCAGTTCATGGAAATCAAGTGCCATTGCGGCTCAACCGACAAGGAAGATGGTATAATCACATGCACGTGGTGCGGCAGACAACAGCATATTGCCTGTTACAAGGATTATCTCTCATTCGACGATCCTTCTGACCACATCTGCATGGAATGCCAGACAAGTATTGAGAAAAGTGTTTGGGATTCAGAACGACCTGACAGATCCGAGAGTCCCCCAAATTTGTACGAAGATACGTTCTTATGCGGCAGATGTAATACTCTTAACGCAATTTGGAATGGTCGTTGCGCTCTTTGTGGCTTCTTTACGCCTAGGCATAGTGGTTGAAGTCATGTCTAGGGAACTGATGGATGAATGGTCTATGAATCGATTTTCAGATCCGTCTAGACACTGTTAAGCCTTGTGATTTCAACACTAGGGTTCAAAAGAGTGTAGCGGTAGCCTTACTAAAACGCTAATAAAATCCACTCATGTCAAGAAGTTATCAACTAAGCTAGCTAACCAAGGATATAAGAATTTGTTCTTTATCTGATTGATCTAACTATGTCAAGCGTCAATTTGTATTTAGCAATATCCACCCATGAGCATACGTAGGGACCATGGTAATGCTCCTGATTCAGTGCTGCATCTTCTAAATGAATGTGGCTAGTCACCTGACTGCCCTCAGGCTAGAAATATAGCCATATATGTCTACGGTATCAGATGCAGTGTCTTGGTCCAAGAAACCACAGTCATGACTACACTTGTTGTATCTCCTAGTGTTTGCACGGATGTTTGTATCCGACGCTAGCGGCAAAATGGTATCTCTCCGGCATGCCTTCAATCGTAGGTGCCGTTGCTCTGCACGCCAGCCATTGGCTTCGTCCGATAGGCCCTGATAAGCCTCGTACCCCGCTAATAATTGCGATACCAGCTTGTGCGATCGCGTCTTAGAAGATACGAAATCGGAGGTCAACGAGCCGCATAAGTCGGCTCTGGGGGCAATTGCCGACCATGTGGATGTCAACGTCGGCATGGCTCCTCATACATGGGATCCGAAGCTCTGAGAACAGAGTAAGAGTAAGGGTTCCCTCATATCGTTCCTGCTTAATTGCACGGGTCTGTCTGTGATCTTTCGATATGGAAGGGGCGAACGGTGCTGCGTCAAAGATCTTCACACCGCTCAAGATCGCAAACGGGAACATCGAACTCAAACATCGCATTGTCCTCGCGCCAATGACAAGGAACCGTGGTGTACCTTTGGAGGAAAACACAACAGAGAACATCAATCGAATATGGTATCCAGACGAGCTAGTCGCAGAATACTATGCGCAAAGAACAACAAAAGGCGGTTTGTTGATCTCAGAAGGCATTGCACCGAACCTCGAGGTCCGTATATCTTCGTGTCAACAATCAAAATACTAAAAAGAAGCAGGGTAACAGCATGCCCGGCGTCCCAGGCCTCTTCCACCCTTCCCACCTCCAGGGCTGGAAAAAAGTCACTTCTGCCGTCCATGCCAAAGGCGGCTTCATCTATGCACAACTCTGGCATGCAGGTCGCGTTACCGTACAACCGTTTTCGGGACTGCCCTCGGTTGCGCCTTCCGCCGTACCATGGGATGAGCCAGAAGGATTTACACGCCGCGTCCCACCAGGACATTCAGAACCCGTAAGATACGCAGATTACCCGCCCATCGAACTCACAAAGGACCACATCAAGAGGACCATCCAGGACTTTTGCAATGCAGCGAAGATGGCGATGGACGCGGGCTTCGATGGCGTGGAAGTGCATGGCGGAAACGGGTATCTGCCTGAGCAGTTTTTGAGCTCGAATGTGAATCGGCGGACTGATGAGTATGGTGGGAGTCTGGCGAAGAGGTGCCGGTTTGTGATCGAGTTGATGGAGAGTTTGGCTAACACTATAGGCGGAGAAAATGTGGCAATTAGGTTGAGTCCGTTTGGGCTCTTCAATCAAGCAAGAGGGGAGCAGAGAATTGAGACGTGGGGTTATCTGTGCGAGCAACTGAAAGAGAAGGTACCGAATATGTCGTACATTTCAATGATCGAGCCGGTAAGTCAGAACGATGCAGTCACTTCGGTGACTTAAGCTGACTTCGTCGCGTCCAGCGCTATGAGCAGATCCATTCGTACTCCGAGAAAGACGACGTCTTGCGAGCCTGGGGCCTTGATCCGTCGACGATCTCGCTTTCTGTATTTCGCAACATTATGGGTTCGACGCCTTTCTTCTCGGCCGGCGGCTGGAACGACACCAACTCCTGGGGTGTGCTTGAGGCTGGAGAATTTGATGCGCTCATCATGGGACGGTGGTTTATTTCAAATCCGGATCTGGTAGAAAGGCTGAAGGAGGGACAACCACTTACAAAGTACGTCCGAGATACGTTCTATGGGCCAATTGAGCCAAGAAGTATGGGCTTCACGGACTATCCTTCATGGAAAGAGCCGGTGAACGAGAAGTCCGGGAATGAGAACAGGGGAAAGAAAGAGCTGAAATTACTTGATGGTGTTGAAATTACAAGTGTGGTTGGCGAGAAGGTCGTTTCCAATGACATCCCTGGGCGCGAGAGTGCGAGAGTACAAGTTACACGATGATTGTGAGCATCTAAAAGGAGTGGTCATCCATATGGTAGAATGCGACGCCTAAGAGCTCGTGGCTCCATATGGCACTATGCTGTCAGTAGCCTTCGATAGGGGACGGAAGATCAAGCACACTTGAAGACGTTATGACACCAATCGCGTCTTCGGAAGTCGGACATCGGTCTATCATCTCCATAGCCTTCAACTTTACACCTTCACAGCTATAGCAATCAGTCTTTTGTCTCTTGCAGAAGGTGTTACATACGATTTTCGAATCTAGTATATAGGTGGCGTGATCTGTAGAACAGCTCTGAGTCACTCACTCACTGGAATCTACTATTCCGCATCCGAACCTCAAAAATCTGCATCCGGGCTGTCAGTTATGAGGCCTCATGCGTCAGAACGCTTTTTGAGCCATTGCTTCCATCTGATTGGCGCTAACCCCTCCTTTGCGCCCTTCCGAAGTGTTCAATGGACGCACGCCGCCCTTCTTTCGATCCAAAAGCGGATCTCTGGTATATGATACCTCCATAAACTTGTGATATCAACATTCCCTCTGAATCTTAATTCCTTAGCTACCAATCCACATCTCCTTCTACACGTCTCTTTCCCTCTTCCCCAAACCACCGCCTTCCTGCCTCTCCTCAACTACCATGCCCTCCTCATCCCCCCCAATTCCCCCAAACCTCAAATCCCGCATCGAAACCTCCTACAACGCCCTCGCCCCCACCTACCAAACCTGGAAGACCTCTCACGACCCGCTCCGCCTAAAATACACCCAAACCCTCCTCTCACACCTCTCCCCCTCCCATCCCCCCTCCCGAGCCCTCGAACTCGGCTGCGGCGCCCTCGGCCCCGCAACATCCCTCCTCCTGCGCTCCCACCCCTCCCTGCACCTAACCTGCAACGACATATCTCCCACCCAACTCGAGCTCGCGGCCACCGAGGCCGGCGAACAGGGGTTCGGCGCGCAGACGACGTTTGTGCGGGGGGATATGCTGGGGCTGTCGTTTGCGGGCGAGACGTTTGACGCTGTGTTGGGGTTTTATTCGCTGATACACCTGCCGCGAGACGAGCAGACGGCTGTGGTGGGGAAGGTGGGGGAGTGGTTGAAGCCCGGGGGCGTGTTTGTTGCGAATTTTGCGGAGAGGGAGGTTGGGGGGTTGGTGGAGGAGAGGTGGTTGGGGGAGAGGGAGGGGTGGATGTATTGGAGTAGTTGGGGGACGGAGAAGAGTGTGAGGATGGTGGAGGAGGCGGGTTTGGAGGTGTTGGTGAAGGAGGTGCATACGGATGAGGATGGGGCGGGGTTTGTGTGGGTGGTTGCGAGGAAGCCTAGGTAGCTAGATGGGTGGTGAGAGAAAAGTGTTTGAGCACGCATTTGGCAGCGCAGGGAGCAGTGGCATGTAGTATGGGTTGTAAAACCTCTCATTCAATCTAGCAGATAAAGGGCACATGCTCGCCCACAGACGCCAGAGGAAAATTATCCGTGAGATCTGAATACATGAATATCCGTCCCGCCGGTCGTTAAAGTAATACGCACGCAGACGCTCGAACTTCGCACTGATCGCATGAGATTGCCATCCGCCAAAAGTCTGAGGCCCTGGTGCTAAGGTAGCATGCAAATAATACATTGTGCCATCGCCACTCCTTCTCCCGGCCCTCGCTTTTTCTCTCGACTAGCTCAGAAAGCATGAATGAAGATTGTTTCCACGCAGCCCAGCCTGCTGGAGTCCGTACGTGACACCGAAAACGCCGAATCAGATTTATCGAATACAATTAGGGGAAATACCCGAGGCCGTGAGTGTATATTTGTGTTCTTGGATCGTGAGGGACGGATTGCTCATCGCCTGCGGACACAGAAGAAGAGACCGCTGCGGCCCAAGAACCAGAGACAGCCGATAAAGCGGATGATAGAGAGCGCAGCGGTGGCCCAGAGGAGAGCTTGGAAAAAGTGGGCAGTGCGGTCGGTGGCTTTGGACTGGAATTTGTTAGTGGTGGGCGAGTTATTAGGAGATTGATGCACGTACCGAGAAACCGAACCTGTTGAAGCTATCCTGAGTAATGACAACAGCGAGCGTAGCATTGGAGAAGATCCACGAAGTCGTGAGATGCGTTCGGAAAGACTTGTACGAGTCCTCTAGCGTCTTTTCTGTGCTCTCGACCGGCGGGACGTAGGGAGCCAGGGCGCGCTTCACGGTAGCCTCGAACTGACTGTCAATGTCTGCCTGGGGAAGCTCAGGCTCCTCAACAACCGTGTGTTTGCCGTCGCCTGTCTTCTCGGTCTTCGCGGAAGGGAGCGCTTCTGCCTTGTCCGAACCCTTGGTACCCCAAGAAACGTCGTGCCAATTGCTGAAGGCATAGACGTTGAGGATGTTGATGTAGGACGACATGATGAGCAGGTACTGCGGGAACGAGGTGAACATGTGCCACGGGTCGAGGTACAGGAACGAGGCGATGAAGTAGAGACCGAACGTGGCAGCCAATGCGATGATGATGATTCCGACACCGCTCGAGGAGAAGAAAGACGAGACAAAGTCCTTGCCGGGTTGCAGCTGAACGGCTGTGGGAGACGTAAAGGCCTGGACGACGAGATACATGGACAGGATCAAGACGTAGAACTGGATCAGACCAAAGACGATGAACGAGGTCAGGTAACTCCATCGCGAACCCTTGGGCCTGTTACCGAAGGCGAGAATGAACTGCAGGCCCAGGAAAGCGAGGTAGAGGTACTTGAGCACCGTGTTCAGGATAGGAGTAACGGTATCACCAAAAGGCCAGCCCTTGCGACCCGTGTCTTCGTTGGGGTTGCCGACGAGGTCCATGATGACCGAGGTAGTGAGCCAGAACGAGGCGAGAGCGAACCAGGCGAGAATCGTGTTGAAGATGTTGTAAAGCATCTGGATGTGGAGGAAGAACATGCGGATGATGTTGTGGCCGCTCTTGTACATGCGGCCGAAGTGCAGGAGCGAGTAAATACCGGCAGCGAAGGAACCGTTCAGCCAACGACGACGCTGACCGATGAACTCGGGAGCACCCTCGGGCACATCGGTTTCACCCTTGGACGATTTGACGTACGTGAGATGCCACTTGGATCCAGCTTTGGCGACCAGCTCAAAACAGAGAATACGATCCTCGGCCAAGAACATGTTCTTCTTGAAGATGTTCATGCCCTCGATTCCCTTCTTTCCGAGTTGCTTGGAGAGGGTGTGGTCACCGTGGAAGTACTGCTCGAGCGGCCTGCCCATGATGGCGCGGAAGCGGTAGGCAGAGAAAGCACCGGGCAACACCGAGACGTAACCAAACGACGACTCGAGCGGCTTGTCGAGAATGTTACTGATCTTGTACTCGAAGTTCTGCGCTGCGATGAGCGGGTTCAGGAGGTTCTTCCAGCCCTTGCCCAACATGGCGTGGATTTCACCACAGGCGCCGCCAAGATCCTTGTCATTGTAGAAGGCCTCCCACAGAGCGAGGAGCGACTTCGGGCCGGGCTTGGTACCGGCGTCGAGGAGAATGCAAACTTCGGGGTTCAGGATGCGGCCAAAGGCACTGAACAGCCACCTATGGGAGTTGATCTTCTTGCTGTTCTTCTGCTTCAAGCAGAACATCATCTGCACGGGCGGGAGGGTGCTCGCGCTGTCATCGTGGGGACGGATCAACTGCTGGTTTGGCGTGACGGATAGCTGAGTCGTGTACTCGAACTGGGCATGGTCAGTGATTTTCTGGCACGTGTGCAATTGAGCTTACAATGTGGGCAACCGTCTCTTTTCCGTCAATGTCACGCTTCATGACGCCGTCCTGGTAGATACCGACGGTGGCGAGCAGGTCGAGGGTGCCTTTGTCGCACGGGTCGATACCGTCAAAGACAAGACACACAACAATCTTCTGCCAAGCTGGGCCGCCTTTGTTCCAGAATTCGGACTTCTTCAGGTTCACAATGTCGCGAATGTTCTGCATGACGCCGTGGAGTGTTCGTGCAGTGAGCACCTTGTCCTCATTGTAGTAGGTGATGGCAATGAGCAGCTCAGTGTGGCGATTGTACATGGCGGGCCTGAGATTGTAGCCATTCTTGAGGGTAAATTCATTGGGGTCACATGTTGCTGCCGTGTCTGGTCGCGGCTGTCAGCGGCTGCTGTGGGGCAGAGTTTGTTTATCAATACTCACATCGCATGTGCGTGAACTCCTCGCTGCCGCTCTCGAGGTCGTTTCGGTACTTGGCCTGGACGGCGTTCTGAATGGCGCTGGGCACGGGGTAGTCGGCAGACAGAACGGAGCCCTGCACAAGCTTGACCTTACGGGTCATGCCGCGCTTGAGGCCACCGCCGCCGCCAGCCATGCCACCGCCCGGCTGCTGGCGCTGTCGCCATGCCTCGGTTGAGCTGGTCTCGCTCCGTGAATATGGCGATGCGGTCCGGTGTGGTGCGCCCAACTCAGCGGCGGGGTCGTGGTAGCCACCCGTGGCTGAGTAGACGTCGGAACCGTGGTGACCAGCATATGCTGTCGTGGTGGTGTCAGAAGCATATGTCTCTGTCAGGCTGTACGTCGACTGTGGGCGGTCCTGGCCAGCACCGTAGATGGCATTGTGGTCGTCATAGGGGTTGGCACCTGTCGGGTTGGCGCGAAGCAACGAGCGGTTGGCCTCGTCGTCGTCGGAGCCGTGGTGCTGGTCGTAGGGATGGGGTTGCTGCGGGCCGTGTCAGTGCATTTTCTTTCATCGACGGATGGTTTCCTGCGTACTCCTCCTTGGTAAGGATCTGTGTATCCTCCTGGTCCTCCTTGGTGGGCCATGACGTGCAGCTGTCCAGGGGGGCGGGCTCTGGGCTGCGAGGGAGGAGGTGCTCGATGGGGGTAGAGGGTTAGTGATGGGGTTGATGAGGGGGGAAACGAGAGACGAGTGGCAGCTGGGGCGGATGAAGGTGTTGATAAAGGTTTGCGGAGAAAAGTGTCTGAGCAGCAGCTGAGGGAGGAGTGCGCCGCACCCCTATGCGGCCTAGCCTAGCGCGCTGTCGTTGGCAGGGCTTGAGTTCACGGGGGGCGGGCTGCGCGAAAAGAGAACGCTAGGCGGCCGACGGCGGCGATGAAACGCGACAGGAATGCTACTGGCCAAGCCCGTTGCCCTCCCTGTTTCGCCTTGGGATACGGAGGTCCTGGATCAAGATTGCGTGTCGTCATTCGGTCATGCACCCACACTCTCGCCTGCTATAACTACGACCTGGCGATCCGCAACCCTGAAAACCTGATGGCAATATTTAATGGGCCACACGACCCGCTCAGGAGGCGTTCTGGCGAACAAGTGCTGTGGCGCACTGGGGCCGCTATTATTAGAGACCGCCTTATTCAGCTGGCCTGGCTGCCATGGACCGCATGGACGGGCATGCCGTGAGCACTGGGTCCTTTCAATGCTGACTTACCCACATGCTCAGCCTCACACGCGCGCGCAAGCCGACCAGCCCGTCCAAGGAAGCGCAGAACTATCCCTGAATGCAAAAAAATCGTGCACTGCGACCCTCCACCGAGACCCTGGGGTGCTGCGGTAGCCCGCGCGGACTGCAGGTGCGTACCGACATCTCTTCACCGTGAAACACGGCCTGTGTTTCTGTCCTTTTCCGACGACCACGAGAGGCACAGTACACAACACAGTGTTGTCCAGTTCCTACGCCGCTCCAGGGACACCAGGCCAGGCCGCAAATAGAATGGACAGACGTCAGCAACTCCCCAGACTCGTCTCGAGCGATGAAATAAATTGGAGACGTCATCCCTGGGGAGATCAGCCGCGAGGGTGATTTCCTTGTTTGACTGCCCCAAGCAGCATCGCACGTTTCGAATTCCTTTCTGGAATCCTCAGAAGCAGCCGTCGTCGAGGCCAGAGAACAGCCGTCAAACGGTGCAGTTGCGCTGAAGGTTTGGTGGCTCAACCTCAGCTCGCCAAAATGTTTGCGCTACACCGCCTGCACACAAGCTAGGTGTAGTTCAACAATCTTACGAGCATTTGCCGTTCTTCAGGGTCGACATGCCCATTCAGGTACTGCAGAGGTTTTCTCTCGCCCGATACCGCGCGCCTCTCGCACTGTTCAGGCGGGCCGTAGCCGCTGCGTCCTAGACGTCGGCAAGTAAGCGCCTGCTAAGCGTGTGTCCTACTTTTCTACATTTTGTACCACATGAAACGCCCACTTAGATGCTCTGGATATGCTGCTTTCAGTATTTTTGAAACAGACCGAATCCACTCTCGAATACACTGGCAAGCAATGGCCCTTCAAGCTGTTCGTTCGTAGCACTCTCATCCTGATTCGGAAACAGCGTTGCCGCTGCGCCTGCTCATAGTTCCCGCCAACGACTTTGGAATCTGCAAGTGTCGATGGCCGCCTGGTCATCAAATGTACGAGCGCTCGCTGACCCAGTTCCCGCCTTACAGTTTATTCGAACTAGTCCAATCAGCCCTTCCTGTCGCCCAGCATTCCTCCCGACCCCGAATAATACCTCGTCCAGCCACACCCGTATACGCTTCTACCTATCCGATCCGGCACCATGGACCCAGCCACACCACATCTTAGTCGTAGCCTCCCAATATCCCGCGCCCACACCATGGGTGCAGCGGCTTCCGACCCACCTTTGACTCCCGGGGGATCCAGTACCCGCCCAGTACCTTCTTCCGATGAGGCTGACATTGATTCCATCACACGTGCGAATCCAGCCCCACAGGAGCCAGACAACCCAGACTTCACATACCCAGAGCGCCTATACGGTGACCCGCCGACAAACAACCACACCGACATCGACACCTTGATAATCGTGTGCTGCCACGCCATCTTCCACGCCTCGCCCTCAGACTCCAACTTCCCCCTACACTCGCCCACTCTAGAGTCGAACTGGCACCTCGCCCCGTTCCAGCAATCCAACGCCCGCACCGCCAAACCCGGCGAGCACACCACGTTCCTGGCACACATAACCCGGGGCCTGGACCTGCTCTCCACGTCTCCAACCTCGCTCCTCGTCTTCTCAGGCGGCCACACAAAACCAACTCTGACCTCTTTGAGCGAGGCACAGAGTTACTACAACGCCGCGCTCGCCCAAGCCCTGTCCCACAGTCCAGATCACGCGGAAAATCTGCAGACCCTGTTCGATCAGCACCGCATCCTGCTCGAAGAACGCGCCACAGACAGTTTTCAGAATCTGCTGTTCTCGCTGCAGCTGTTTCGGCAGCAAACGGGACGGGATGCGCGGCATGTGCTGGTTATCACGCATGCGTTCAAGACGCAGAGATTCTTGAAGCTGCATGCGCAGGCGTTGGGGTGGGCTGGGGACAGGATCAGGGTCGAGGGTATCAATCCGCCGTTTTCGGCTGATGAGCTGGATGAGGTGGTGCGGGGCGAGGAGAGGGCGTGTAGGGAGTGGGAAGAGGATGCGTTGGGGGAGGGGGAGGTGTTGGGTGCGAAGAGGAGGGCGAGGGGATGGGTAGAGTATCAGAGTAGCAGCTTTGGCGAAGTGTGATGAAGGCATCTTATTGTCGTTTGCATGTTCGGGGTCATAGATCTAGATGCCCGCCTCGCAGGGAGATGCGAGAGCTAGAAGAAGTGTGTTCCTCCCTTCAATCTCCAAACACAGCCTTGTACCGCGTCCACGTTTCCGCGCTGACCTCCCTGATCTGCTCCCGGCCCATCTCACCAAGCTCCGTATACCACCCGGTGATATACTTTGGATCCACGTCCTCGAACCAGTGTCCATACACCTCCACATTCCGCATCAACACCACCCCCTTCCCCCCCGAGCTCCACGCCCCAGCGAGCTCCTCCGCCGGATGGCTCTCGCCGCCGCTGCTCCGCGCCTCCCCATCCTCACCCGCAGCCACAATCTTGTCTGATTCGCTAAGCACCCAGACCGGCACGCCGTGCAGATATCCCAGCATAGCCGCAGCCGCCGAGCCCGTCTTGTTGCTCGTCCAGCCCGAGCCCGCGATGCCGTCTGCGCCCAGCAGCACGCAGTCTTTTCCTGGCATCAGGGTGCCGATGGCAGCGTCTGGCGCGACGAGTATGCTGATGTTGGATTGTTGTGTGGGGGTGAGGGAGGCGAGGAGCTGGTTTGCGAGATCGACGCCCTCGCAGCGCGGACGGGATTCGAGGATTGTGAGGGAGATGGGGAGGGATGTCTTGGTGAGGAAGGCGAAGAGGGAGGCTCGGATTGTGGAGGAGTTGCTGAGGGTGAGGATCTTGATGGGGTGGTCGGGGTTTCGGTTCTGGGATGAAGTTAGCAAGACGGCTTCTTCAAGCAGACAAGGCAAGACTTACGGTGCGGTGCGATGTCTCCATCCACGTAGCGAAGCCTTGGGCCAATTTCTGTGTGACTTCCTTTCGCTCTTTCAGCACCTGGTCGAGCTTCATATTGACAGTGTCGGCAAGATCGGTTCCCTTGACTCCCTTCTTGTCTGGCCTCGTGTCGTTCATGAAGTCTGCCATTCTTGAATCTATGTGCCAGCCTAGAGCAATCTCCTCCAATGCGTGGACTAGTGCAGCTTTCATGGCCACGCTCATTGCAGGCCTGGCCTCAATCAACTTCTTGGCGGCTTCAATACTCAGCGTCCACCACTCGTCTATGGAACGTGGTCCGGGCCAGGCAGCTAAGATGACGACTCGGAGGTACTCGACGGCGTTGTTGGCAAGCTCTCGGGCACCACTCTGATAATCGGTCTGGAGTGCATTGATAGCATAGATGAGCTCGACTTCGTAACTCTTGTTGTAATGGATATCCTCAATCTTGCGACGTTCTGAAGAATCCATGGAGAACACCATTTTGTCTTTCTTGAAAGGAGAATCGTCTTGTGGGTGGTCTTGCGTGGGCCCGCGTGCAGGTTGAGAGGTCGACGGCGTCCAAGGTGAGGGAGAAATAGCCCACGTTAGGGACTCGTGTGATCCGGCGAGAGGTCTGGAGGTTGAGATCAGGCCAGTCGAGATCAATATTGTAGCCTGTGGGTAAGAGACTTCAGGTGAAGGCGAAACTTGACAGTAGAGGTGAACAGTGAAAAGTTGCGTACTTTGGATCAACCATAGCGGCCGAACTCTCGCCATCTGCAATCGGAGCTGTCATTTTCCCTCCCCTTCACTTGGTTGCTGCTATCTTAGTATTAATCTCTTGATACGCGCCTTCAATGCCCGTGGATGGTTCCACAATGGGACAGTCCCAGAGATGGGTGCATGTGTCTGGCAGTCGCTGGAGCGCTTCTTCAGCGCATTGACCTGGTCTGATTCTCGGACTCAAGAGACCCAGGTAGACCATGCCTTCCTGTATGGATCTTGCTGTTATGCGTCATCGAGGTTGAAGCAAAATATATTGTTCAACCGATGTAGTCGCCTCCACTCAACCAGGGTCCACCCCACCTTCCTTTATTGAGTCATCGCCTTCTCGCTCTTGCACAACGAGAAGGATGGCGCGCATAAATGATAGCTTACCAGTGACTTGCGTGGAAATAGAATTTGACGACGAGGTGGGCTTTTGGGATATGCCAGCCACAGCGCTGCATTTCCAATCTCGAGACCGCGGAACCGTTCCGATACGAAGCAGCTGCCAGATCCTTTGCGCTGACTGTCCACATCCCTCCAAACTCTACGTCTAGAACCTTTATCGAGCATACTTATATAGCCTATATCCTCACGATAAAATAAAACAGTTCACTTAAAAGTTTCCCACCCGCCAAAATGCCTGCTAATCCAATACCTCCTTCCCACACCTCCCCAGTCTCGAGAAGCGGTCCCTCAGCAGTCACATACTACATCCCAACCTCCCCTTCATTCCTCAAAACCACCATTGTTCTCCCTCCCACTTCATCCTGGACCTCGGGTCTGCACTGGCACAACACGCACACCGAGAACCTGCGTCTCGTGCAAGGCTCCATCTTCGTGCGCCTCGGCGACTCGAGGACGGTGCTGAGTGCGAAGAAGAAAGAAGAGGGTGAGGAATTGGTGGTGCGGGTTCTGAAGGGTGTAAGGCACGAGTGGATGCGCGCAGAGTCTTATTTTGAGAGCATCAAATCGGGTGGGGATGTTCTGAGGCCCGAGGATGTGGACGAGGAGGTTGTGGTCGAGGAGTGGACGGAGCCAATGGATATTTCGAAGGCGTTATTTTTCTGGAATTTGAACGGTATTATTATAGCAGATGCACAGGAGGAAGCGTCGTTGCGAGGGATGGTGGCGAGGAGGGTGTTGGGCAGCTGGTGGGTACCGCTGCAGTTGTTCGTCGTTTTCTGGGAGCTGGACAACTGGCCTGTGTTCTTTGAGAGCGTGGATTTTGTAGAGTACGTTGTGACTGGAGTCATGCTGGCAATGTCGAGCCTGATCGGGAAGGGGATAGGTCTGCAAGTTGTGAGTAAGAGGAGAACGCCGAAGCAGCTTTGGGATGCCTGGAGGAGCGGGAAGGGTGCCATGAAGAAGGCGGATTGACCATGACAGATAGGTAGAAGAATATCAATAACTGGATGTTGGGAAGAAAGATATCATTTGCCTGCTCGCATGACAGACTTTTTCCATCCATGAATAGATCCACGCCAAAAACCCTTGCGAGAGAGCTTAGACGCCAAATAGCCCGTCGACAGGAAGGAGAGTATATCTACACATGGACTTTTCAGTCACCTTCTTTGCCCTTCATCTTCGACTCTTTCAACCATAACCGTCTGTGACGGTTCTACTTCTGGGACTCCGGGCGCAGAGACCTCACAGCCTTGCCAGCCCTCCAGATCTCAAGGTTGTCAATCTCCTCCAACTCCTTCCTGTACTTCTCGCGGTAGTCAGACTGGGAGTTGTACTCGAGCGAGCGCGTCGTCTCCTTGCCGGTGGCAACAGAGTCATACAGCTCGTTGAACACCGGCTTGAGGGTATCCTTGAACTTCTTGCTCCAGTCGATCGCACCACGCCTAGCCGTCGTCGAGCAAGCCGCGTACATGTAATCCATGCCGTTGGCGCCGATGAGCGGGTAGAGAGACTGTGTGGCCTCCTCGACCGTCTCGTTGAAGGCCTCAGAGGGCGAGTGGCCACGCTCACGGAGGACTTCGTATTGGGCAAGGAACATGCCGTGGATACCGCCCATGAGGCAACCACGCTCGCCGTACAGATCCGAGTAGACTTCCTTCTCAAAGGTAGTCTCGTAGAGGTAGCCGGAGCCGACGGCGACACCGAGAGCGATGGCCTTTTCCTTGGCCTGGCCAGTCACGTCCTGGTAGACGGCTACAGAGGAGTTGATGCCACGGCCTTCGCGGAAGAGGGTGCGGACGGTGCGGCCGGAGCCTTTGGGTGCGACGAGGATGACGTCAATGTCCTTGGGGACTTCGACCTTGGTAAGGTCCTTGAAGACGGGGGAGAAGCCGTGAGAGAAATAGAGGGTCTATCGTGCAATTAGCATCCACTTCCAGTTGTTGTGTTTTGACCCGTACCTTGCCCTTGGTCAGCTGGGGCTTGATTGCCGGCCAGGTCTCAGACTGTGCAGCATCCGAGAGCAGATTCATGACGACCGTGGCCTTGCCAATGGCCTCGTCAATATCAAAGAGGTTCTTTCCCGGAACCCAGCCATCCTGCTCGGCCTCCTTCCACGAAGCGCCGTTCTTCCGCACACCGACAATGACATTCAGGCCGTTGTCACGGAGGTTCAAGCCCTGGCCGTGGCCCTGGGAACCGTAGCCGATGAGAGCGAGAGTGTCGTTCTTGAAGTATTCCTAGCTCAAGTGTTAGTCTGCAGTTCTTATGCTTCAAGACCGAGTCTATTGAGGTATCGTCTGACTCACCAGAAGCTTCTCCCTCGGCCAATCCTCGCGTTCTGTTCATTTTTATTAGCTCTGTTCTGAAGCAAATAGCACAGAACATCATACCGTAGACGACTTCCTTGGTGCCAGCAAAGTCAATGGTCTTCTTTCCACGCACTTGCTGGAACTGGCTGGTCACAGCGGCCTTGGGGGCAGCTGCCACACTCGGTCGAACAGCATTCAGAGCTGAGACGAAAGTGCGTTTCTGCACAGGCGAGGCGGCCAATTGCCTGGCAGTCTGGCGGAGAGCTCGAGCAGCAGGGCGGGAAGCCATTGTGAGAGTATGAGTGGGTATCTTGGGGTCACGGTGTTCGAAAGTGGGCTGCCGTGGGCTTAAAAGCTTCGTCTGGGGTTTCTGGATTTTCCCACTGTCCGAGCTCCCAACATTTTGCCGAAGTCGGCGGTCAGCTAGCGTCACGTGTCGGGGACTGGCAATCGAGCTCCGAAAATTGAGACATAGCTAGAAACCGCTAGTGAAGAACTGTCGTATCCATATCCTCTCCGCATCCCATGCAGATACAGATTGGCTGGGTCGCATCTTGCGATCCTCACTTTATCCACAGGTCCTCGCTCATGCCGTCATGCAGAATTTCTTCCTATTGATCGACAGAAGTCTAGCCAGCGCTGCCCAGTCTGAAGACACCCTGTATATGATGACTCCGCGCTCCTATGACGCCGCAATTCAGATGCTCGCTCGAATGTTGAAACCCATGGACCCTCCTGCCTCGCCTCCATATTGTCTCTCACTTCAAGACGCGGTCGAAGTTCTGTCCTCGGACTGCGCCACCTCCTAGAGAGTTTCGCACGTTCCTCTTGAAGCCCTCGCGATTCGCCTTGAGATCTTCGGCAGCCTCCTTGTTGAGCGGATCCGATGCATTGGGTTCGAGGAAGAGGAACTGACGTGTGTTAGCATCTTATCGTTCCATGTAGAATGTCCTTGCCCTACCTGAAGACCGACAATGACTGCGTTCAAGTTTAACACTGGCTTCCAGTCTTCCCTCAGAATGTTCAGGCACACATTTCCTTCTAGATCAATGTTGGGGTGGTAGATCTTCTGTGTGCACTTGACCTTTGGCGGGTCGTGAGGGAAGTTCTGGTTGATCTTGAAGTCAAAGACAAAGCTGCCGCCCTTGTACATGCCCTCGTCTGGATCGATGGACAGGGTGAAGTTGAGAATGTCGTCGGGGTTGGGGAAGTGCGTCTTCATGGTTGAACCGAGCGAGAGCTCGTTCAGGTCTGTTGCTAGGCGTCAGTAACTGTTCCGAAATCACATAGAAATACAACATAATCCAGATTTTGGACATACCCTTCTGAACACGCAGCTGTGCGGCCGTGACTTTCTTCTTCTTGCTGGTCGATGCAGCTGCCTCATCCTGCTGCTGTTTCTGCTTCATAGACCAAATTTTCAGCATCTTGACGGTGCGCGACTTGGGCTGATCCCTCGAAAGTCTGGTGGGTATGTATCGGAAGGTATATGTACTGGTGAAGGGTGTCTTGCTTGTTCAACTTGAGCAGGCGGGCTGGTTGAGCGCAGGGACCGAGGTTGAGACTTGGATTTGACCCAGGAGTGAAGGAAAGGGATAGGGAAAGGAGTTAATGCAGCGCAAACAAGAAGAAGATCTTGTGCAAACGCCTGAAGAAGAATAAAGAAGACTCGAGCTCGCAATATGTGTCAGTGAAAGATAGGCTCCAGGCGTTCATCGTGGGGCGGCAGCTCTTCGGCTGGGCAGCCACCGCCACTGCTGCCTCGCTGAGTCAGCGTTGGGTGCTCAGAGTGAACAACTCGACTCGTCTCCTCTCGCCTTACACAGCAACCAAGATCAAGTGTTCGACATGACGGATAACGGGCAAGTCCTGAATACCTACGCTGGGGTAGACTGCTACCACAGTGCCATCGACGACGACATTGCGTGAGACTAACCCCACAACCAGCCATTCTAGAGCACACACCCGTAGTCAAACCGGAATGGAGGGCACTCCAGTTTGGAATTCAGAGTCGAGTCTCGTCGTCGAGAGCCCGAGCGCATCTTCGTCCTCAAACACGGCTCAAGAGAAGGGTAGCTTAATCAATGTGGACCCCAGTAGCAACTCCGTCGAAGCCGACCAACAGCACACAAACAATGAGCCACTCCAATACGGTGGCGTCGACCTCCCGCTTCCTGATTTCTCGTCTCGACTACGCGATGTACTCCGGTTCTCCCCTGACCATGCTCGCATGTTGGAGCCCCATGTCCCCTCCCCCACCACTCCATACAAGGCCATGACTCCCAAAGAGAGCATCCGCGTTACCCTCACATACGCCCAATCCCTCGACGGAGCCATCGCCCTCGCTCCCGGCATGCAAACCGCCCTCTCAGGCCCCGAGTCCAAGGCCATGACACACCACCTACGCTCCCGCCACGACGCCATCCTCATCGGCGTCGGCACCATGCTCGTTGACAACCCCAGCCTGAACTGCCGCATCGAGGGCGCCGGGGGCTACGGCGGCGAGAATCTGGAGCACCAGCCCATCCCCGTCATCATTGACCCACAGTGCAAATGGGACTTTGGCTGGAGCAAAGTCTTCGAGCTCGCGCAGAAAGGCAAAGGCAGGCCCCCCATCATCGTGCACTCGGCGCCCATGCCCAGGTACCGCAAAATCCCGCTCCAAAAGGCAGGCGGAGTGTCTATGCACATCCCACGGCGCTCGTTCGATGACCATCGCATTTCCTGGAACGACATCTTTGCGCGGCTGAGACTCGAGCACGATATCAAGTCCGTCATGGTCGAGGGCGGCGGCAGCATTATCGAGGAGCTCCTCGCGCCAGAGAACTTCTGGATGGTGGACTCGGTCATCGTAACCATTGCCCCTACGTGGCTGGGTAAAGGCGCTGTGTCTGCTGCGCCGAAGGATTGCGTCCAGGGCGTGCACAAGGTGGCGGTTGCAAAGCTCAAGGACGTCAAGTGGGTCCCGCTTGGAGACGACGTCGTCATGTGTGCGAAGCCTGATGTAAAGGTGCCGCAAAAGTAGAGTAGGGCATTGTTTCGAGAGAAGCTAAACAATGTCTTCTCAGCCTTCGCATGAATGGCTGTCCGAAGCTCGAGTCAGCGATCGAGGAAGTGGGATTATGGGATGGAGAGCTTAATGGAAATACATCGAGTCGCACGAGATTCAGCTCTCGAATATGGAGGAAGGCAGCATGCATTGCCGCTCCATGGCAAGCGTCATTATCAGAGTACCTTGAGCTGCGCTATCCAAAGCCGAGACTCGCTTCTGTAGCAGTAGCACTCCATACAAAACACTCTGGTCTACATTATCTTCTCCACTTGCTCGCCTTGAACAACACGAACTCCTCATCAACCCAATCACCGCTGTGGCCTCATGGCTCTCATAAGACTTCCTGCGCCTCTCTTTTATTGTCTCTCCAACATCCTTCCCAATGCCATTAGAACCTATGTCCCAATGCTGCTGCGCTGTAGCCTTCTGCCCCGTTACCTTTGCCACATGCTCAACGTCATGTCTTCCGTGAAAGGCAGAAAGACAGCGCGTGCAAGCATGTAGCCTTTGTATCCTGCGTCGGCGGAGTATTGTCGTGTCCGTTCAAAGCTTCCATAGACCGATGATCTTTCCGCTTCGTCTTTCCATCGGCCGTTCCATCGTCTTTCGCCTTGTTCTGCAATGCACCGTCTCCTCGTCGCCCCGGCTTGCTCTGCTCCCCTTCCTGCTCCCTCTTTCCAGCGGAAGCTCAGTTGGTGGCCACAGTCTTCCAGAGCCCTCTATCACGACGGCTTGTCGTATGATGAAGAATATTCCCGAACTTAGATGACGATCAACGGATGGCGAGGGTGCAAGGGCGAGCGCAGCAAGAATCTGAGTGTGAGGCTGTGTGAACCGATTCTCGCCGTGACAGTGCCGACACGCTGCCAGAGTGTTTTCCAGAACTGCCTAAACGAAGTAGAGAGCTTCTTGTTGGACTTGGGCTGTCGAACCTGCTCTGAATATCTCGGGGGCGGCACGTCGGCTTCGTAGGGAGGAGGAAGGACTGGTTCGGAAGACGCCGAGTGTGGGCAGGGGATGCCTTCTCGAGGACGAGTATCGGGAGGGTCTGTCCGAGTTGGGAGGACTCGAGGAGTGCGACGTCGCGCTGGACTCGAGAGAAGGCGCTCGTAGATTGGTGTCGATGGTGTTCTCACGGGACGTCGAGCAGGTATGGAGGGTATAACAAGGGGACGTAAATAAAGGGGCAGCAAGGAGCGTGTGGGCAAAACGGGCCGCGGTGTTGTAAAGATGAAAATCACCTGTGGCTCGCCGGGCACACGCTGGGCATGCTGACGAGGGAGAATGGCGTAGGAAGGCAGGATGGCTCTTCGGATGCTTTGAGAATGTACTAAGGGAATATAGATTGAGGTAGGCGAGAAGGAAGTGGAGTGGAGAGGATTGATGGTCAATAAAATTATGTAGGATCGTGGTGGAAAGGAATGAGAGTTGATGCGAGAGTGTGACTGATACAACAGTTGCGAGGATTTTCCGCCAGTCGGGGCAGGAGCAACTGAGCAAGGAGCAAGACCACACTTAACAGGAAGACTGTTCCTAATACTCAGACCAATTCTGCATGATATAATCCCCAAACGCCAGTCCAACTCTGCGTCGAATTTATGCAGTAATTGACGTCTCCAGGCCTGGCCAACGCTGAGCGCAATGCTCGCTGTTCGTACACTCATGTTGATGCACATGTCCATCCACTTCACTTTTTCCGACTTCGCCATGCTATCCATCCAGTATGTTCCAGCCAAAACGCCTCAGATGAGATGCTTGGACCTAAAGTATGCCCTCAAATAGACAACTTGCCACGCGCCCAAACCGACTAGCATTCCCATTGTGCCAAACGCGAACCACTTGACTCGCTCGTTCGTGCTCTCATTTGTGTCTCGCAGCTTCTGTTCCCGCCCCCGCAGGTAGTCCATCTCGGACACGATTTCGCCAACGACTTCCTCGATTCTGCGCAGCTCGGCTTCGATGGGTTTCAGCTTCTCGCTGGCCTGGATGGCGGACCAGTCCTTTGCGTCGGCGCCAATGTCGATGTCAAGTTCAACGTGTCGGCTGGGATTGGTCTGGCCTTGCACTGTGCCTGTGTCAGTCGATGTGTGGCATGCCTGGGAGGCTGGGTAATGTACCGTTCCCTGTTATCCTGTTCTCGAAACAGACGTCAAAGGCCGAGTCGGCATGGGAGGCGAAGGCGTATCGATTCTCGCCGTAGACATCCTTTGGCCTGCCGTAGTCGTTGCCCATTGCATCGTGGATCTGCGTCGCACTGTTAGCCCTCCGAATCCAAACTCAATTGCCCGCACCCGGCCCCTATATGGTCGCCACATACATGCATGTTGATTGTCTGCCCATCGCCCCTGTATCCATCAATAATGGCCGTGACCACCACCAGCTGGTCCTTGGCAACAAAATTCCTGATGCATCGTTCGTGTTTGGCTGCGTCGTGGGCAGGGACGGCGTGAATGTCGAACTTGAGGGCGGTAGCAATGGGGAGAACCGCCAGCAGAAGCAAACACTCCAGAAGTCGCAATAACGGCTCCATGGCTGGTGTCGGTCGAAGCTCTCGTGGTGCCTTTGGTGAACAGGGTGACGGAAGGACAGTTGGTACGAAACGAGGGCGCTAGAGAGTTTCGGGTTAGTGTGCCGTTGCTTGGCAGATCGCCCTCCCTACAAGTAGCTTCGCTCTCATTGCTTGCTTCCTCCTCATGGCTACCGTGTGCCCTGCACACCCCGACCGAATGCCTTCCTCACTCTCCTCAGTCTGTTCAGTACTTTGGGGCATTCTGGGCTTTTGTCGGAGAGTAACATTGCTAGTGAGCCTCCCGTCCACGACGGTGACGGTTCGCGGCATGCCCATCTTGTTAAGTCGCCTAGGCCGAGACTCTTGCCTTTGCAATACAGATACGGGTGGGACATTCCAGCTTTTTGATTTTGTTCATGTTGTCACTTAAGTTACAAGGGCACATACCCTACCGAACGCCTCCACGTATACCGTACAGCAGTGCGCCAGTGCGCCAGTGCGCCATAGCTACAAGTAAAGAGATGCCGCAAACACTGATTTACCACGCGGTCGTGCCGCCATCCATGACGAGGTTTGCGCCCGTCATGAAGCTTGCTGATCGGCTCAGCAGGAACAATCCAGCAGCTTTGTACTCTTCTGGCGTGCTCAACCGGCCCAGCATGCTGTTGTTCTCCCATGTCGCCCTGTCCGCTTCGCCCCGCTTGAAATTCTCCTCGACCATGGGCGTCAAGATGTGGCCAGGGCTTAGGCAATTGACCCGAATACCGCCTGAGCCGTCTTCTTCGATTCGCCCCCACTCCATGGCCAAGTTCCGTGCCAACTGGATGACGGCCGCCTTGGAGCTGTTGTACACAGGCGCGATGAAGCCTCGATTCGCGATGATTCCACTCATTGATGCTATGAGGCATATTGAACCCTGAATCTTGTACTTGTACATCTCACGAGCGGCGGCACGGGCCGACAAGAAGACACCCATGTAGTTGGTCGCGAGCATGCGTTGGATGTCCTCTGGACGGTACTCCAGTGCCGGCGCAACATGTTGTATGCCGGCGGCTGTAAATGAGAGTATGTTAGCTTTACTCGATCCTGCTTGACTGACTCGATATTGGAATTAATTCACGTACCGGCTATCAATCCATCTATGCGCTGTCGCTGTGCGCCGATCTTCTCGAATGTTCGCGACACCTCCGCATCGTTGGAGACATCTACTTGGTGATACTGCAGGCCTCCGCCGGATTCCGACTTGATGCGATCTTTGGCCTGCTGGAAAGATTTGTCTGGTTCAGGGAGAACATCCATGCAGTGGACTGTTGTGGGTTAGCAAAAGCCGGTACGTGTTGGATTGAACTGACCCATTCCACCTGCTTCGACAAGTCCCTCGGCCATGCATAGTCCCAATCCTCGAGCTCCACCTGGACAAGTCAGCTCAGTCTCACCGGCAATAAATGCACAAATCAGAGGGTGGAGGACTGGGTGCGGAACCTGTCACCACAAACACCTTTCCTGTGAGATCAAAGTCCTTGAACAGTCCTTTGTCACTGATGTTTTCGCCTTTTGCGTAGGGTGAAGGCAATGATCCTCCCTCCTGGTGGACAAAGCGCCTCTGGAGAGGGGGTATGAGGGGTCGGGCTTGGATGGTTGGTCGTGGAATGGCGAATCGCCGCACCAGCATGCCAGGGCGTACGAAGGACATGGTGCAATTGGAATGTGTGTGAGGGCAATGGAATGGTAGAGGGGAGCAGAAGAATAGTCAAGAAGAGGGGCTTGAAAACTGGCAAAGAAAGCACGGAGCCACCTCTTGAACGGAGACGCCATGTGATGCAATTGAGGCCAGTGCTACGGGGAAGCTGCGTAAGCTGCCGGCGACCCCAAGGGGCTGACAAGTCGACTGCATCGTGATGTTAGTCTTGTCACAGCTGTGATTGACTGAAACTGGGGGTCATAGGGCCTCGACGATCGAGTGGCGGCAGCCCGAAGTCCTGATCCAATCCCGCCTGATCGGCCAGGTCGCCCGCCTTGTTCCTGTTCCGCGGGGGCGGGGGGAATGGGCTGAGTCGTTCCACATGCTCCTCAACCCACCGCAGTAGTCTCAAGGCAACTATCGTGGTCGAAACAGTCTCCAATAGCTACTCATGCACGTTTACCAGAGCTGGCCTGGGGTTGCAGTGAACCATAATTATCCACCGGTGGGGCGGTGGGTCCTGCAGGCGCCCCCAGTCGGAGCGCTCCTGACCGTTGTCCGCCACGTGGGATCCACTTTGCCCGTTGGGAACGTCAAGTCCTCATCATCGCACAGTCGTCGCCTAGTCGGCAAAAACAAAGCATTCATCGCAGATCATGTGTTGGGCCAACACAAATCCGGTGGCGACGCTTTGAAACCCCCACGGTTTCCTGATCAAGTGCACTCTTTGCATGATGAGCCGCCTCTCCAGCGCTCCTGGTTGAATTGGAATATTCGCTACATGCATCGTATTCTGAATTGGTCCGCTATTTCCACTCACGCCGTCAAAGTTCACTCCATCGTCACATTGATCTGTTATTGACATGGCAAAGCTGTCTAGTCGAGAACCTTCTCTCTGCGATTATACGAACAGCGAACCCAGCTATGCTGGACCCGTACCCGTGTGCCGAAGGAAAAGTATCCAGCACGACCTCGCAGTTGCCTGCGCCCCCTTCCATACAACTTCGCGATACTTTTTCTTGTCTCCGTCCAGCACCGCCCGCAGCCGATCTCTAGCCAGATATATGTCAACATTTGAGAGAGTCGCATTCTCGCTTTGTATATCTCGAAGCGTATTGTCCCTTGCGACAAGGTTTTGTCGAAGCGAGTCGGCGCTTTCCTCAACGATCGTTGATAGCTTGTCCACCCACGAATGCGGTGCGGGCGGAGCGGTGAAATATAGCGGTGGTTCCAGCCATCGTGTATATCGATCAAAACATTGCAAGACCGCTTCGGGAGGCACGTCTTTCCACGGGATGGTTTCGAAGATCTCTCTACATGTCGGGCACGCTTTGATCCTTGTGAACCATTCCTGTATGCACTCGTTGCCAAAGATGTGGCTGCACGTTGTTTGTACGGGCCGGTGTTTGGCCTCGGTGCCAATATCTGCTGCACTCAACTTCTCGTAGCATATGGCGCAGTCTGGAAGCTCTGTTGTTGACGGTTCCTTGAGTATCGGATGAGAAATACTCGAAGTGTCCACCTTTTCCCATATCCCCATTCGACTCAATCCAAGTAGGAAGCCTTTGGTCTCGGCCGCAATGAAGGAGGGATCGGTGAAATTGGGCACACGCGTGTCCGCAGCATTTCCACGAAAAGTCTCAATAAGCGGCGGAAATAGCTTCTTGAGGAGTTCAGTCTGCTTGTCAGTCGGCAAGGCATGCCACATATCGACACACGCTGCAATGGTTGCGTCGGTTTTGCTCACGTATCCGTCTTTCTCCATCACCCACTTCCACCCACTTGCCAGTGCTTCTTCCAGGCTCTTCGTTTGGTCTTGCAAGATGCCCTGTCTAAAGGTCGCGATACAAAGTCAGCGTAAGTCGTCAAGTAAGGGTATTAGCTGAGGCTTTGAATACTCAGACACGACTATACTGGCACACCACTCAAGTGGTGTTTTAGACTGTCATTTTGAGAAGAAGCAGTCACTTTATACCGGGGCCTTACTCACAACTTCTGGTAGAATCGAATCCAAGCCCAAAAATCCGGGTGGTTCGTGTCTTCTGGCTGGTGGCCAGGATATTTGTGTTCGACCTCTTTCACCAATGTGTCAAGATCAGTCGTTCCGCAGATGTCGATTCCCCTGTCCAGGAAGTGGAAGATCAACTCGGTTATTAACACGAAGTACTCTTCGCGTGCGCCAAAGAACATCCGCTCGTCTCCTGCTCGGAGTTGCTGTGAGTAAAGGTCCATGTACGTTAGTATTTGTATTGCTAGCTCGATCTGACCTTCGAGTCGTAGAACGTTGCTGAACTCTACATTATCAGGCGTGAGTCGGATGCGTCTAGGCTCTGAATCAAAATTCTCCATGGCTTAGGTGTGTGTGTATGCTTATTCTTGTGCGATGATTGTTCTCCTCTTAGAATACTTATACAGGTTCAGAAATAAAAATTGTCACAGCTTCTATTCCACCCTGCACTTAGCCATCACTGCACACGAAGAATCCAATTCAATCGAACCCTATACGCATTCCATATTGAAAAGTGAGCGCTTTGGAATCGTTGAATTTATCCATTGAGAAAATCACTGATCTACCTTCAATATCTCGCCTTCACCAGTCCTTGTCCCTCTTCGCGAACCTCGACGGCTCTTTCAGATTAGGACTCTTCACAATCCCATTAACTTCATCCCACTCCTCAACCATGAGCCCCGAATAAGTGCTCGCGTCCGATTCCTGCACCTCAGCCCTCCAATCCGCCCGCTCCTCCATCTCCTCCCTCCTCCACTCGAGCTCCTCCCGCAGCCGCACCCACTCTTGCTTACACCGATCAGAGCAATAATAGCTCACGTCGTTTGTCTTTGCGCCCATAAAACAGGGCATGCGCGCCGAATCCTTGGCAGCGCAGCTTCGCCAGAATTGCCAGCGGCGGTCGCAAATCACGCACCGGCATCGGGTCCTGGAACACATGGCTCGTTATGGGAAAGCGTGGGTGGATGGAGGTTTGTCATGCGATATCATGCGATATCAAGCGAATGGACCGTTTTTATATAGGCGTACACGTCGAGATTACCCACTTCACAAACTCAACGATTTGTTTGCGCCACGTCATGTTGGAGACACTGCGCTAAGGGACAGCTTAGAAGGCGCTGGGCGGACTGTCATTGTGGCTTGTGATTTCTGCTATCGTTTTGGCCTTCACCGTTCTTTGGTGTAGTCGATTCTTTCGCTCGGTCCCTGCCTAATGCCGAGATTCGCAAAGGCGGTCTCGGAGATCGTTGCAGCATCCGCAGGTCGTGTGATTAAAAACTGCTCATTTGTACCAGTGTCCATGGCGCGTGCTCAGTCCCCACACAATCTTGGCTACAGATATGTTTGGTTTGCACGCTATCACATTCTGGTAGATGAGGTAGAAGTCAATGCGCACGATTGCGTGATTTGGGGATACAACAGACCTTTTGCAAGATTGGATATGATGTGTTTGATTGTTTGATTGTTTGTTGGAAGAAGTCATGTACAGTCAATCACTGTAGGTAACTTATGAGTATATTATCAACACTTTATTATGCTCATGGATGGTGGATGGAAGCGGAGCAGCTGGAGGTGCAGGTGATGGAGATAATAAAGAGGGTATTTGGCGACGAGCATCCCTCTACGCTGACCAGCATAGCCAACCTAGCGTCAATGTACAGGAATCAGGGCCGCTGGAAAGACGCGGAAGAGCTAGAGGTGCAGGTGATGGAGACAAGAAAGAGGGTGCTTGGCGACGAGCATCCCGACACGCTGACCAGCATGAACAACCTAGCCTCGACGTATAGGAATCAGGGCCGGTGGACAGAAGCGGAGCTGCTGGAGGTGCAGGTGATGGAGACGAGCTCGAGGGTGCTTGGCGACAAGCACCCCTCTACGCTGACCAGTATAGCCAACCTGGCCTCGACGTATAGGAATCAGGGCCGGTGGGGAGAGGCTGAAGAGCTGGAGGTGGAAGTGATGGAGACTCGCAAGACGAAGCTCGGAGCGGACCATCCCGACACGCTGACTAGCATGGCCAACCTCGTGTTCACGTTCAAGGATCAGGGTGATGTCAACCGAGCAATTTCTTTGATTCAGGGCTGCTGCGAGCGGCGGGCAGAAGTACTTGGCCTTCAATATCCCGATGCTATATCATCTTGCGAAGCTCTCGCAAGATAGCGGCTAGACTATAAAGATTAGCGAGTAGAGCAATCTCTAATGTAGACACAACACGATATGTGGATTACAGTAAAGCAGCGGGCCATACAGTGCGAAAATAGCACAGTATGCGTACAGCAGTTCGCTTACCAATCATTGTGAGATGCAGTGTACGTGAGTGGTACTTTGAGTTGCCACCGCTAGTGAAAGCATGGCCGACCCGCTCCTGCTACACCCTTGCGTTGGAGGCGTTAAATTTCCGGGTAGCAAATGAAGAGAGAGGTTGGGGGTGGATGTGATCACTACTTGGAGCACAGAAGCGAACAGTTTCGGTCCCGGAATTAGACACTTGGAGCGGGACCCACTAGTTACGGGAACCAAAATAAGAGTCATGGCTAGCAAAGCACAAGCTAAAAATGATACGCAGTAGCCAAGACAAGAATTAAACATGATATATCAAATCACAACGATCGCTCTGTGAGCCCCTCCAAAGACTAGGGAGGGTTTGGCGCGTTCATTTGAACAGAGGCGTCGCTGGCTGCGGTGGACTGTGCCAAGGGAAGATGCAACGTGTCCCAGAGCTTGAGGTTCTCGCTTGTCAGGCTTGTGGGTGGGACGAAGGGCGCGTCGGCCGCGGGTTTGTTGGAGGGCGGGGCGGTGGAAGATGCTTGACGTCGGTAAGATCCAGCAGTCTCTGGCGATTCTGATCGGGGTTCGATAGACCAAGGGAGGGGACTTTGCCCTGCTGTCGCTGGTTCTAGATGTATGAGTGGGGACACAGTTTCGTAGAGGTTGCGTTCGGACGAGGAGTGTGTGGCTGGAGGACTCGGGAGAGCGCAGCGTGCCCGCTTGGGGGACGAGCGGGCGACGTCTGGTTCTTCGGGTGCTGTGCGCTTTCCAAGCATAAAGGCGAAGAGAGGGAGGGGGTGTGCCTCTTCGGGTGGTGGTGGTGTTGACAGTACACGGTTGTTGTTGTTTCGACGGGTCGATGCGCCAGTGACGCAAGTACTCGTATATTTTCGCGGTAGTCGCCACGTATTAAATCAGACATGTGTGCATGCTTCCCACAGAAGCTGCGAGGTGATGGGGGTTTTGTTGAAGTGATGCGAGTCTTTGTTTGTAAATGGTTGTTGTGGTAGCGATGACCAAGATCTTGCGCCTTGGGGTTGCTTATAATATCGATAACGATATCCCGGCTTGTCGCGTCCATGGTGATGTAGTTACCACGTAAAACTGAGCCCTTGCACCTGACCTTTGCGGCGCGATAGCTTACTGTTTGACGGCCATTCCTCAATTTATCCTTCAGTCAGCGTGATTGTGACATTGTGGAGTAAGGAGAGTCACAGAATGTTGGGACTTTAATGGGCAGACTTGTGACGGGCCGGCAACCACCAGCCACGACTTGCTTGATGCACACTATATTGGGTAAGCAGGTTCAGTTTCGAACCTCTCGAGTATTGGCTTCGACACGGCCGGGTCTACCTTAGCTCCTACTGTGAATCTTCATATAGCGTCAAGGATCTCATCTTTGAATCTGGTCTGTTTATGAGTAACATCCCATGCCCAAGGCTCATAGCTCATACCGCATTAGCTGCGCTTGTCACTATTTACGAGTCGCCTTAGATTATAGGGGCCATCTCCCTCTCCCCTTATCCGCACCTGGAAAAACACCGCCTTCAGGGCAAGCTCGTGGCAGGAGTGGTTCGGCCATCGTCCCGCTAGCGCGATCGAGTCGTTCATGCACCTAACAACAATCCAGTGGCAAATTGACGAATCATGCTTACGTGAGTAGAACATGCTCGAAGTATCCTTGGAGGAAGCTCACATACTATATCAGCTTCATGTTCCCCGGCCCTCTCTATGAAATAGAGATAATAGAAAATAAATAGAGAAGAGAAAGTCACACGCAAAAGCTGTGACATCCCTAGGGCATGCTACTCCCGAACTTCGCATATCCATACCCTTCCATTCCCAACTCCGATAGCAATGATATTTCCTGATACTGCTTGACAACGTGATCGGTACTCTGAAGGCACCCGTATTATGTTCCGCGAATTATGTGTTATCCATATACCAGCTGCATCTAAAGCTACGCCCTGATACTGAGTGGTCTGAATTTCTGCACTGGTTTGCGCTGGAGTTGTAGTCATCTGAGCACTGATGTTGATAATACCATTATCAGTGTGCAGGTAATTACCACTAGAGTCGAACGTGATGCGATACAGTGCCCTCTCAACATTGACCGTGTGAAGACACTCGCCGCTGCCCACCTCCCACACCCTGACCGTGCGGTCGTGGGACGCGGACGCCAGCAGGGTCGAGTCGTGGGAGAAGGCCACCGAGCTGACGGCGTCGCTGTGGCCCTCGAGCGTCGAAAGGCAGTTACTCCAGTGCGCCTGCATTCCTGGCTTAATTACTATACCCCGTGGCTCTTCATCTTTGAATAGCGCTCGTATAACGCTGCGAGTCGGACTAAACAGAAGTGCGCCATATGCCTGCAGTGGGCTACTCTCTATGGCCGATTTATGGTACATGATGAATCGCCGTGCGTCTCAAACCACTTCTATTGTCGACGACATAGCCGCTTTCTCCTATTCTGATTAGTAATGACTACATCATAAGGCATAGACTAGTAGGGCATTACTTTAATCAAGGCCTCTAGTCTGGATACAGAGACTATACCCTTTGACATGCTCGTACAAAGGCTTATAGCTTCGAGCCAGTAGAGGTACTTCTCTTGTATGAATCTGTCTACAACCCCACCACCCCTACGAATGCTTCCATCGCACGTTGATGAGTTAGAAATCCATTCGTAGAGGTGATCGATCCAGTAGATACACGAGTACCGCAATGTCGCTAGTGGATCAGGCTTGCGTTGTTGTACCTGCTCGATAGGGTATCCTAGCGCACGTAGCTGATACATATCTCGCTGGAGACTCTTAGACATGACCTCGATAGATCTGGAAGAGATGTCTCGGTGAACCTCCCCAGCACCGGACGGAAATACCACACAGTATGCCTCTTCGAGCAGGAAGTCCTTTGCGGACTGGTGTACAAAGTAGATGGTGCCATCTCGGATGGTCAAAAGCGAGCCGCAGAGGCTGACAACTTCTCGGACAGGGTCTAAATCTTCATTCGTGCTGTCGAGCTCCTCCATGAGCGAAGTCAGTTCTTGCAGTGTGACAGGTCGATACACAACAGCAACTATCGCCAACGCCTGCTTGCAGAGACCGGCATCTTCTAAGTCGTTGATGTTTTGTATCATCTGATGATAAAGAGAGTCTAGTCCGGGAGGGAACGCCTTCAGCTTCGTGATCACGTTAAGCCGCGACATCTTGCTGAGATTTTGACATACTAAAGCCGCCCAGAGGAAGGTGTCATTTGCGTTGGTGTAAAGATAGTCTAGTACGGCCTGCTTTGTCTGATCATTATACTTCTTGTCTTGCGCCAGCCGCGACACCTTGTGCGTGATGTAGGAATGGACAGCGGCAGATACGGAGTTCGCATTCAGCTCAAGGCTTAACCTGTCCGTATCTCCCACTCGCTCCAGACGCTCCTCGATATTAGGCCAGTTACGGCTTGATATAATCCATTTGACGCGTGATGATGTATAGGACGTCTGGACAATGAATTCTAGGAGTTCTAGCAGGTCCGTGACGCATTCGTCAAGTGCATCGATGACGAGATATATGATATTCAGGTTTGGGTCCTGCACGATGCTCGCGAAGATCTCGGATAGAGCAACCCAAGCATTCGCATCCTCGAAGAGTGCTTTGCTTGTCTGGTCGTACTTCTCCCATAGATGAGAGATGAGTGATGGCTGTTGGTTGACAAGCATGAACAGCAGACCTCGCAGCACAGCCGTTGCACTGTTGATACGTGAGTCTGTGGCTTGACAGAAGAAGTAAGAAAGAAGAGATGTCTTAGGTAGGAAATCGTTCAGCTCGTTGATGATGCCGCATAGGAGCATGGTCTTCCCTTTGCCAGGGTCGCCCTTAATCCACAACAGCCGGCTTTGTGACTCTTCCTGCCATCGCTGGAAGTCGGGGTTCTCGAGGATCCAGCGGTACGAGTCTAGCAGCAGACCACCCTTAGTATCTTCGATGCGCTTCTTATCATTAAGGGGATCAGTTGAGCATGTCTTTTCGCTTGAAAACTCGACACTGTCAAAAGCATGGTCCAGTTGTACCCCAGGTTTTTTTGGGATTGTTGCAGAGGACTCAAAAACACCGCCTCGTGGCCTGGTGTAGGGCACATGGCACCCCAGCTCTGGGGTCAGAGCGGATGCATTGGGGTTCTGAAAGGATTTTAGAAGAGCAGTGTGTAAAGAAGAGAACTTCGAGGGGGTGGGAGGGGGGTATATATAGTCCTCTAGCGCGTTTATCCTTATCAACATCACTGTTACAACCCCCACGAGGCAATCACACACCAGTTCCACGTGAACTCGCCGTGCCATGCCACCGGACCACAAGCCTGTCATTCTCCAGCGAGGCACCCAACTGTTAGTATCAATTTTGCAGTCATCTGCCAATGAACAGGGCGCCGAGGGTGGGGGAGAGGTGGGATTGACCCATGCGTGGCGGTTGGTCGGACACTTGAGTGGATGCGGTGTGAATGTCATGACAGTGCAAATGTGGACAGATTGTCACAAGTCTATGGACTGCTCGTGTGGATGATTTATTTCACACCGGTCTTAGCGCATGGGACTCCGAAAGCCGACTCGACCAAACGGATTAGCCTTGCGAGCAGGGGTTGTGGGTCCAGCCTTATCATTTGACCCCCCTGCTGGTTCCGGCGTATCACGCCCGGTTGTGGCGGCTATGCCCTTCTCTTTGCTATGGCTGCTGCCCGGTGCCCTGAATCCGTAGTCCCTGCCTGTCATGTAGATGTCGTTGAGCATTGGCTCGAGGACGCCGGCATCGACAAACTCCTGGTGCTTGCGCCAAAGCTTGAGTGCTGTCGTGGCGTCTTCGATCGAGTCATGGGTATCTTCCTGGATCTTCTCCTTCAGAACGCACCAGGCAAGGAACTTGAGGTTCAGTTTGCGGTGGAGGTTGGGTTTGAAGAAGAGGTCGACTGTGTCAACGACCTGCTTCTTGGGTACATGGATGTTGATGGTACGGAAGTCGTTTGCCAAAGAGTGGCCGACAAAGACGCAGCCCAGATTGAGTAGAATCCAGAGCTTTTTGTAGGCTGTCTTGAGATGGACGAGTGCATGAGGAGACGTCTTTGGATCGAGATCACCTGGGCAAATGCCTGAATAAGCCGTTAGATGGTCAACGACAGGCTCTGCCACAGCAATGTAGTCGTCGATGAAGGGAATGCCAGCTCGTTCACCCTCGCCGCGACAGACGGAAACACGAGCAAGGCCCTTGCGGTCAGGTCGAATTGTCTCGCGGGTGCCGTCCGCCTTCATCTCAATCTCCTCTGCTTGCAGGCGAATGAACTCCGCGTCAATGGCGACAGGATAGCCTGGCCGTGGAGCCTCAGTGGACGGCTGTAGCAGCTCAAACTTGGAATTGGGCGGCTCAGAGTTGGATGGCCACTTGCGATATAGGATCTGGGTATCAAGTCGGTCCTTCCAAGAATCATCGATTGAATGCCTTGCGGTCTTTTGGTGGAAGCATAGGACCGACGGCAACTTCCAGCTAGGCTCAAAACGAAGTGCTTCTTCCTTTGGAATCGGGCGAACCAGAAAGTCGTTGAAAAGATGCCACTTATCCTCCGTGACCTCCCTCGAAGAGGGGGCGGTGTTGATGGTAGCAACGAGATGGGGTTTTTGGTGTTCGCCGCTATGGATGTCTGCGACGACTCCCACTAGCTCGTAGACTTTGATGTTGTATACACCGCGTTGAAGGTGGAGCTTGAGATCTTGGCCCTCGAAGCAGTAGAATTGACCCTGCTCGACAATGACGCCGATCTCAGTGGGTAGCCAGTTTGGTATGGACCACAGCAGTTTCGCCTCTTGACTTTGTATGGCAGCGTTGAGCATGAGTACGTTGGGGATAGATTGAATCGTCTTCCTCTGAACCATGGCCTGGTAGCGGTTACATCGATTGCACCAGCCCCTCGTTTGGTCGTTTCGTTCCACGCTGGCCTTGAGAACCTGGGAAAAGCTCTGCCGAGAGCCCCGAGAATTCTTCATGACGTGTTTCCCTGGATAGACGAGCTCGTTGACGAACGTCCTACCGCCACGCATGGTTTCGTTGTTACATTGAGCGCATCTCATGCTTGCCAAGGCCTGTGTCTCGAGCGCCTGGTCCATGAGAGTTTGGCTCCCTGGGTCCCGCCTTGGCCTGAACTCGTCGCATATCTTATCGAGGAGAAAGCGATTGAACGCCTGGATCATGCTGGTCAGAGGGACGTTCGGAGCCATCTCTTCGAGCAGATTCAGAGACATGGCGTTGGACAGACTGCTGAATGTTTTCAGGAAGTTGGAAGCCTGGCAGTTCAGGCCAGCTGCCTTCTCGAGCATATCGACCAAGAAACCTAGCTCGCATAGCAGACACGCCTCAGAAGAACAAGGCGATGCGGTGTGGAGGAGGGCCAGATTTCGCATGGCGGGCGTGAATCGACAGAGCTGGAGCAACGAATTCGCATATGAATTTGCAATGTGCGTTTCCAGGCCCGAGTACTGTGTCTGATTGTAGTATCTACATCTCTGTCAGTACTCGCTTCCACGTCGGCCAAGCGCTGGACGTACGCAAAGTCGAAGTCATCCACTCCAAACTTGCTGTACTTGATCTCCACATTCCCATACATGGCCGGTACGTCCTTCCGTGTCACCTCATCGAGATGCATATCTGTCAGCGCCTCGATGTTTTCCGCAGCCGTTGCTTCAGTCTCAAACACAGACTGTGCTGCTCGGGCTTTCTCGCTCAGGAATTTGGGGGCTGATAGAGAGTCGCCCCCTCGGTCCGTCTGTCGCGTGCCCTCAATCTGATACCTTCGCTTGGTCCGAGTATTCTTAGCGAAGAAGCCCATGTCAGTTCGAGTCATCGAGGTCAGAATCTGGGAGTCAATCTTGGCTGGTGGCGCGCCCACTTCATAGACGAGATGGCTCGGCCAGCTTGAGAGGAGGTGTTCCTTGTAGTATGGCATTCCAACGGTGCTCAGGGGCCTATAATCATCAGTCACGCGGTCACAAACTACCGACGGACTCACCCACGTCTCTGGGGACCAATCCATGCTGGGCGGCGGGATGTCATGGTCTGCAAACTCTGTTGGATTGCTGTACTCGGGGAAATGGACCTTGGTGGGCGAGCCCCACAGATGGATGTGGCAGTTGGTATCCGAGAGCGCAAAGGCTTCTCCAGACGGGGCCATCTCAAAGCCAGTCAGGTAGGAGTCGTAGAGATTGATCTGCCGCAGGTTTGCGGAATCCGGATTCATCAGGTCGATGACTTGCATCTGGCCGTTCTGAGACGCAATGATGCTGGTAGTGGACATTCGCGGGTGCATCCTCACAAAGGCCGCGCCGGTGTGGAACGGGATGGGCGGGAGCTGCTTCAGCGTCTTGAGAGAGAAGACGTTCGTGAAGGGGTCCAGCATGAAGCCGTACTGCTGTCTCGGCGACCAGCCACACGTTGCTAAAAAGTCTCCTTTGGCGTCCATGTCGCTGATCTGGCCAGTATGCCCATCGAAGATCTTGATCACGGAGAGGGTGCCCGAGTCTAGGATGTGGATTCCTCCAGTCTTTGTAGCGGCGCAAAGATACTGACCCGCGCGTTTCATGATGGTATACTGAGCTTCGGCGGCAAGCTGGGCGCTGTTAGACGGACGGGTGGCTTTGCCGCAGCCTGCAAACTCACAGTGTCAGTGACGGCCCCTTTGTCTACATCCACCTTGAACATTCGGTCCTGACATCCTGCGACCAGTATCTCCCGCGTGCCTTTCGACGTGAAGTTCATGCACTTCAAGTCCTCGAAATCGGCGCTCCTGCATGCTCGAGTAAGCTGCCCATCCACTCAACCAAGATGCCCTCGACCTACACCAAGTGCCATTGTGTCAAGCCGCGGCGCATGGAAAAGTGCACGCTATGTTTGGAGACGGAGATGATGCCTTTTTCCGTGAAGAGAAGCTGCTTCACGCCGCCTTCGTTGGCTGCATGCGCGCGGTACGAGGTACAACGCTCGAGTCCGGGACCGTAGAAGGATGTGACACGGCCCTGCGCAGCCGTGAGTCGCTTGATTGATACAGACCATCCTCACAACGTACTCACATAGTCGTTCCCTGTCCAGAGGAGCTCTTGGGACGTGTCAAAAGCGAATGTAGCTACCTGGGTCGCAGGGTGGTGCGGGCCGGGCGGCGGCAGCTGGACAATGGCAAGCTATGCGGAAGTGGTCAGTCTTCTGGGTGTCCATTGCGCGGCTGCGCATCGGGCTCACCTCGTCCCAGTCGGCCTCCATGATGAGGACTCTGTCACCGAGGGCGCATGCGGCATTCCCTAGAGTGTCCGTCGACGATACCGCGCCCGCAGCCTGGTGGTCGAAGCTCGCAGCTCACAAAGCGTGACGCCCTTCACTCATGCGAATGCGTGATTGGCGGGGCATTGGGCACGCTTGGCTCTCCACGCGGCACCTTGTGCGGCCCGTTGAAAGACAATTAGCTTCACGAGACACAATTGAATTCACAGCACGGCATGGAACATTGCACGGTCATGAGAGAGAATTTTGTTGAAAGCGGCTGCTCGCAACGCTGCCCTAGAATGGCTGCTTAGCTGCACGCCGCATCGAACGCTGTGGGTATCTCAATTGAACGAGCCTCCCGGCCGAACGCCTTGCCCGCTATGCACCTGAACCCATGATAATCTGACATTGCACTGTGCCCTTGTAAGCGTGCGTGCGTGAAAAGAGAGAGGAGGAAAGCTCGAAGGAGATTGAGGTCAGTCCATCGAGGAGACATCTAACCCCACATCTTGCCGGCAGGCTTCTTGGCGAGCTCGACGATGGCAGTATTGCCCTCCTTGGCCTCGTTGGCGATGGCATCGGCATCGACGCGGACACGGACACGCGGAGCGTTGGCAGTCATGGTCTTGCCACTGCCGGTGACGCCGACTCGAGCCTTGGGATCGTTGCTGGTCGAGAACATGCTCTTCTTGTTTCCGACGACGGCCTTGCCCTTGCCCTTAGACAGATAGTCCTTCCAATTGTCGGCATTCTTCGTGAGACGGTTGTTGCCACCGATCTTGCGGATCCGCCTATGGGTACGATCTGCATCTGGATCGTGCTCGATCTTGGACTTCTTGACGGGCAAGTTCTTGGTGGCTGGGGCCGAGATGACAGCTGGAGTGGAAACGGGCGCGGTGGAGGAAGCCTTCATGGCATCGGCCTTGCGCTTCTTGTTGTTGTCTTGACCGAAAGGTCGCAAGTCCCAGGGGTCAAGGGTTGCACCCTCTTGATAGTCGACGAATTGGACACGATACTTCGGGAAGGCCGAAGAACCGAGGATGGTGAGGATCTTGACTGTGTACCATTGGCCGTCCTCCTCCCACTTGCCTTTGCAGATGGTTCCGGTCTCGGGGCGCCAGGCAGGACCCTCCTCGACAGGCTCAAGTTGCTTTCCGAGAATTGGGTGTGTGAAGACATCGAATTTATACTCGGTTTGTCCTTCCTTCTTGGGCAGGGTCGCTTGGAGTTGGGCAATCTCAGCATTCAACTTGGCTACAGTCGCGCGCTGGTCTGCGAGAGTCGCGTTGATCTCCTTGGAGTAAGCATGATACTTCGGAATAAGCTCTGGGCTCTGTAGAAAGTTCTCAAGCGTCTCGAGCTATGAAGCGTTAGCGCTGTATTGGCACGTCCTGCCCGAGGCGGCATCTTAATGTACTTACAGTATCGATTGACTTTTTCTCTGCGTCAACGGCTACGGCGAGCTCCTTCTCCAGAGCTTTGATCTTGTTGAGGGTTTCCCTCTTGGTAGACACAGAGGAAGCCATCTTGGAGAGCGGATGCGAGCTATTGCGCGCGGGGTGCAGGTGGTGTGAGATTGTGGTCGTGGTTGTGGCGGGGAGGTGAGAGGGTGAGCGGCGGAAGTTTTGAAGGAGGCAACGCGCAGTGTTATGACGCTAGTGGGCCCCCATCACGTGATGCAAATCCCCCACTGCAGCCTTGCCGGCCGAGTGTGTCACGGGCCACAGTGAGAGGCAAGTGAAGGCAAGGAAGACAAGTGAAGGCGTGAGTGCTGTGTGCACCACCGGCCGCGCATTCACCTGGGCTGGATTGTGCTGGCATTGTTTCTGGCCGCTGTCGTCTCGCCGGGTCGACATTACAGTATATCTCCTGGGGAGTGGGTGGCGGCGGCTCTGCACACAGCTCGAGCTCTTGTACGAGGACTAGCCTGATTGGCAAATAGATCAGAGGGCAAGAGGATAGTGAGTCGTTGGCATATATAGTATACACAGTATGCTCCATCGCTCCACAGTGCCCTGCAACTCCTCCTCACAGCGTGCACACTGCTGGCAGATCGCCGCCGCGCTCGACGCAATGTGCTGCCTAACAACTTGCGCATCATCCTGCAGCAAGGTAGCTTGTTCAGGCAGAGGACCCTGAGGATCTGCTCACTCGACTGTGAAATGGCCCTTCGACGGCGTTCGTCGACGTTCCCGCGCTGCCCCTCCATGCCTGATTTGGGCATGTCGCTGCTCTAAGGCTGATTGATAATCACGCTCGACATGTCTGAGACTCCAGCCGTGTGCTGCGCTGTGCTGCGCTCTTCCCCTCCCCGCCACCCTCCCGCGCCAGACGCTGCACGCCCGCTCCCAGGTGCCGCTCGCCCTGTCCTGACTGACCTGCCCCCGTCCTGACTGTCTTCCCGCCGCTTTTGCGTGCTGCTTGCGTGCTGCTTGCGGCCTGAGGACCGAACGTCTCGCCCGCTCCAAATCTTACATGGTCATCTGTTAGGCCGTGCACCAGGCTACGTATTGTCTCGCCAGTTTCTCGCCAACTCTCCTCCATCGCCCTACCCGACATTCTCGATCCTGACCCCGTCGAGGACCTTGACCTCGCATTGAGTCTTTACGGGTGCAGTCTCTTGTGCACCGGACAGGTACGCTTAGCCCCTCGCCTCAGACCGCCCATCCGTCCGCTTTGATCCGTGCTGCACACACTGCCTGGCCTGCCGGTCCCCTGCCGTCGCTCTGTCGTCTATCAGCGTTGTAGTCATACTCTGTTCTCTGCAGACGCTGTCCCCTCGCCCTCAGTTTGCCGCAGTGGCGAATCTGGCTGCGCACGCCATCGCAACAATAAGACTCACTAACACCCCGCCGCTGCAGGAACACCAGACATTGCCGCATCGCAATCGTCCCACAGGCCTTGAACGCCTCCAGACTCGTCGAATCCGCCTCATTGCGACCGTGGACGCAGTCTCAGGCACTGTGGTCGGCGCTTGACCCTTGAACCCCGCACTGAGTCTTCGCCATGGCTGGAACGTCGACCAGCGACTTCCAGAACGGGGCGCCCTTCTACCTCGACCCCAACCAGCAGGACTTGCTCCTGGCCGCTCTTGCGTCAAACAACCAGGACCCGAATGACCTGTTCTCGACCATGGACACCAAGCAGCCGTTGGGCGGGAACCAGTTCCAGTACTCGATGAACAACACAGACCCCACCTTCTTCACCTCGCCGCAGCAGGGCACGCCGGCAAACGCCTTCAGTGGAGGCAGCGTCGAGGAGAGCCCCTTTGTCGACTACCTCGACGGCGACAACAGCTTCGATTTCGACGGTGCAGACAACGAGGACCTCATGATTGGCGCACTCCCGGGAGACAGCCCTGGGGGCAAGTCGAGCGAGGACGCGACCGAGAAGCGCAAGAGCCCTGGTGACGATGCAGAGGACCCTGATGGCGGCGGCAAGCGCCGGGAGCCAGAGGATAAGCAGGCCAAGAAACCAGGCAGGAAGCCTCTGACATCAGAGCCGACAACGGTATGCTCTTCGTGTGAAACAGCGTTGCCCTGATAATGCTCTGACACTGCTCCAGAAGCGGAAAGCTCAGAATCGCGCCGCCCAGAGGGCCTTTCGAGAGCGCAAGGAGAAGCACCTGAAAGACCTCGAGACCAAAGTGGCTGAGCTGGAAAAGGCCTCGGATGCCTCCAACCACGAGAATGGCCTCCTGCGCGCCCAGGTCCAACGATTGCAGATGGAGTTGCGTGAGTATCGAAAGCGCCTCTCGCTCAACAGCACTGGCATGAACCGCTCGCCACCGGTGAACGGCGGCGGCTTCAGCTCGCTGTTCAACAACGGCAACAGCAACAGCAACTCGACCGCAAGCAGCTTCCAGTTTGACTTTCCACGATTCGGAGGGCTACCTGGATCTCACATCTTGGACAATGGTCCTCTGGCGAAGAACAAGCCTGCTTCGATATCGTCCAACGGCCCCGTGCGACAGGACAGCACCGCTCGTAGCCTGAGCCCGAGGAGCCAGACCAATGGCTCCGTCGCGAACTCGCCAGACGTGAACGGTGCCAATGCATCGGCCAACGGCGTCCAGCGAACGGGCAGCCTCAACAACCTCTTCAATCAGTTCGACTACAACCTGTCCGGGGCTGCCAAGCCCAACCGCAGCAACACGGGCAGCACGTCTGGGCAGTCCCGCGTGTTCCAGTTCAACAGCGGATCCTCGACGCATTCAGATTCGCCGTCTGCGTCGTCGACGTCGCAGCTTGGACAGAACTCGTCGTGCGACACGTCGCCCGAGCCCAGCCACAACTCGCCCAAGAATCCGGATACGATAGAGAATGGTTATGTGTGTCACGGGAATTCGGAAGGTGAGATTACCTTCTGCGAAAAGCTGAATATGGCCTGCGGCAACCCTCGCAACCCCATCCCTCGTGCCATGTCCCAGTCTGACGCCAATCCCACTCCAGCTCCTGCCAAAACGCCCGGCCCCGACGTCAATGGAATTGACTTCTTCGTCAACCAGAACGGTGGCCAGTTCGAGCCGGCTCTGTTCGGCGACTACCGCGACTCGCAAGACGCCATTGTCGGTGACGGCGACTTCAACGGCGGCTTCTTCAACGACGCCTTCCCCATCACCGACTTCGGCAGCCCCTTCCATTTTGGCGACACCCCGGCCATCCAGAAATCGAATCCTATCGAGGAGATTGAGCGCCTGCAGGATGGCGAGGACGAGGTCGTGCCCGGCGAAGACACGACGCAGATGCTCAACTGCCACAAGATCTGGTGAGTCAGGTGTGGCAGCCATTCACGCGGCCAAGCTAACGTCACACAGGGACAAACTATCCAGTCGGTCCGACTTCAAGGACGGCACAATCGACATTGACAATCTGTGCTCTGAGCTCCGCTCCAAGGCGCGCTGTTCGGAGAGCGGGGTGGTGGTCGATCACAAGGACGTCGAGGCGGCCCTCAAACGCCTTCCCAAGGAGGCTTTGTAAATCAGCGAACGCATTGAGGCCCGGTTCCGGCGCACTGGTCTGTCTCGTTAGCTTTGCTAACCCTGTACATGGAAAAGGGCGGTTCAACTTTCTCTCTACTCATGGCGATGTCGGAAACGATGGATCATGGTTTTCTTATAGGTAGCTGCTGCAAGTCAAGGTCTGCCTCGGGCACTCCCCCCACACTCGTTGAAGGGATATATGCGGCTTTCGGGCATGGACACGAACAAGGACAAGGACACGGCGATGATGGAACGAAGTGAAATGGAGGGGATGCTTATGTAGCTGCGGGTTCGGGATCAGAGGGGCGTTCATTTCCGCGGACAACCTGCACAGTCAGTCATATGCTGCAACTGCGCTGGGACATAGCTCACAGTCAAATGCTGATACTTTTGTATTGCTGAAGACGCACCGAGAGGAACCCCTGCGTGGCTCTGCCGCTCTATTTGTTTGTACATGTTGGGCCCTCACTTCGCCAAGTGGACAGAACCAGACTTTGCACTCGCCAACAAAACGCTTCGACGACCAAGCTCCTGTCTGATTATCTTCTCTTAACCACCGCGGACCTGAGGTCCCACCGGCGTATGGCTCGTCCAATCCATGACGTGGATCGCCCTCGACGAGCTCGCTTGGCGCTCGTCCCTGGACGCCGCTCGCCGTGCCGTCTACAAGGGTAGGCAACGGCTCTGCATCCCGTGTCAACAGCAGCTAACAGCAGCTAGCTGCCGGTACAAGGGAATTAGCTAGCGGCGTCATGGGCTCTCTGCTGCGCGGTGCGAGGTGGGAGTGCTGGCCTTCGCGTAGAATTTCCGGGTAAAGCGGCTGCTGCACGAGCTGAAAGAATAGGTACAACTCGACAAGGTAATAACATGCTGCCGGCAGTGTGCTCTACTACCGGCGATCCTCATCGACGGCCCCAACTCTCGTTCTTTGCGATGCACCCCTGGACGCCGCGAACGGCCTCTCGTCCGTCTGTCGTATTTTGCAGCCGCATTTGTATTACGAGACCCAAAAGCTAAAACCTCCATCAGCCCCTTCCAAGCAATGAATACGGCTGCCCAGCAATCCACAGACAAGGGGTTTGCTAGCCCCAACCCTTAACGGGGCACGGAAATCCGCCAGGATCGCCAAAACGTGCCGCCTAACTGACGAAGCACAGCCGTTACAAGTTTCTCACCCAAGGCCCCCTCTTTTCACGTCGCTGTGGCCTCTCAGCCCTCTCTTCTCCTTCTCTCAAACATGTGCCTGGGAGACATGAATGCTGCTCCCGCCGCACACCTTTATTGTTCCGCTCGACTATGTTTGGTGCGCTAGGCCATGGACGCTCAAGCTCGCATGACGGACTACCAAGACTGCCGCGCCCACTGCCTCGCGCAGCTCTTGGTCGCTGGGGCCGCATCTTATACGTTGCGCTGCCATGCTTGTTGTTTTTAAACTATCTCATCATTTTCCAGTGGAGCTGGATTGAGCAGCGCTTCCCCGAGAGCTCTGGGAGGACGTGGGGGTTGCGACCGTTTGGACCCTCAACCATTGTCGACGATGCGCCAGCCTTTGGGCCCATGGGGGAAGAGGTGGAAGACGACGGACTGGAGGACTACTGGCTGTGGGAGACGCAGACACTGTTTGGGCGGCACAGGAATGCCACGGGAAACCTGACCTTGGATGCCTGCGCAGACTTTCCGACGCAGCATCTGAAGCGCGTTCAGGTGGTCCTCAAAGTCGGCGCTGCTGACGACGCTGCTCGCACCGAAGCCCAGCTCAACAGCGTCATTAAATGCATCTCGAACGTCCTGATTGTGTCCGATGACGACCACGCCTACGGCCCGTACCAAGCGCACGACGTCCTCGCATCGCTCCCCCCAGACTCGTACATGAACCCCGGCGACTACGCCGTCTACAACAAGCAAAAGAACTCGAGCCACGAGGAGCTAGTACAAGGCCACGATGGCTGGAAGATTGACAAGTATAAGTTTCTGCCCGAGATAGAGCAAGCTCGCGAAGTGGCGCCCCAGGCCGAGTGGTACGTCTTCCTCGAGAGCGACACGTACATCTTCTGGGACAACCTCTTCCGTCTACTAGGCCAATACAACTCCTCGCTGCCCTGGTACATGGGGTCACCCTCCCCTGGGAAAGAATACAAGGACAAGCGTGACGGGCACAAGAAGAAGGTGTGGTTCGCAAACGGCGGGCCCGGCTTCGTCCTCTCGTCGGCCGCCGCCGAAGCTCTCGTCCATCTGGAACGCAACAAGATCGGCATGCAGAGCCCCCGCATCACAGACCAGTATAAGCGACAGATCCGCGAGGACTGTTGCGGCGACTCGATCCTCGGCTGGGCCCTCCACGACAAGCCAGACGTGCACATCACAGGCCTCTGGCCCATGTTCACCCCGCACCCACTGCACGACATCCCTTTTGGCCAAAAGTACTGGTGCGAGCCCGTCATATCGCTGCACAAGACCGCGACGGAGGACTTTGTGCCCCTGTGGGAGTGGGAGCAGAGCCGCGACCGCACAAAGGTACTTCCCCCCTTTCCCTCCACCCCCCTCGTCGTCCTAATGCTAACACTTTACTCCCCCCAGGGTCCCCTGCTCTACTCTCACCTGCTCCCCCACCTCCTCCCCTCTCCATCTGACACCCGCGAAAACTGGGACGCAGCCTACCAGTCCGGCTACAACTACCGGTCCCCCCACGCCGCCCACGACTCGCTCGCCTCGTGCGCCGACGCATGTGCCGCCGATGCAGATTGCTGGCAGTACACGTACCACGCAGCGCACTGCTGGATGAGTCGAGATTTGTTCCGCGGGCACGCGAAGCAGCCGGACGGCGCGCACGATGAGGAAGGCAGGAAGTATGTTTCGGGGTGGGATGAGGTGAAGATTGCGAATTGGACGAGGGGGAATGAGTGTGAGGAGCAGGGGAGGTGGGTGAAGGGGAGTACGGTGAGGATATTCTGAGGAAGAGGAAGTGAAGGCATATATACGGCGTATTTTAGACGGACTCGAGATTTCGAGGTATAGACACGGCCGCGAAGCATGTAAGATTGGGAAATTGGGATATACCCCCTTTTTGGCATCTGCACGGGAGAAAATTGTTTGTTTGTATGGGATGGAATCGCATCGTTTTGCATTAGTGGAGTATGGTAAAATTGGATTTGAGATTCGTTTCGTTTGCTTCCTGACCTTTGTTGGACTTTTCCAAGACGGTTCTGGCTTTTAGACGCTTTGCTAAATTGCGAAGCGTAGCATACCATTGTTCCTGCGGCAAGTCTTATCAATAATTCATACGGCCGTGTCTCGTGTCCCAAACGCCCTTGTCGAATACGCCTTTCTATCCAATACCATAGTCCCAACACACCCTCAACCATCCCTCAAGTCCATCATCTCCCCCAGCTCCCCAATCTCCCCCTTCAGCAACTCCGGCACAATCTGCGCCGCATCCCCCTCAAAAAACCAGTCCTGCTTAAACAACTTCCCCTTCCCAGCATCATTCCTATCCATATTGATAATCGCCACCCGCGCCCCCTTCGCCCTCGCCTCCTCAATATACCCCGCAGCCGGAAACACCCTCGCACTCGTCCCAATCACCATAATCAAATCAATCTTCTTGTCCGCCGCAATCCACGTATCAATATCATCCATCACATTCGTCGGCAGCGCCTCGCCAAACCACACCACCCCCGGCCGCAATATCCCCTTCTTGCACGTCGGACACCGGGGCAGATCGCGTATGCGCAGTTCCGGCAGCGCAACGCTCTCGTCTGAGATGTCGAGTTCGCGAGCTTTTGCGCGCGCCTCGAGGGCGGTGGTGGTTGTGGGGTCGGATTCGTCGGTCGGGATGGCGAGCGCGGGGACAATGGGGTCGGTGTAGTTGTCCGTCTCAAAGTACGAGCAGAAGAATTCGGAGCATTTGACGTCGTAGAGGGAGCCGTGGAGGAGCTTTAGCTTTCCGGAGGGGTGGCCGGCGCGCGGGGAGAGGCCTGAATAGTTCAGCGTGGTCTAGATGTGCTTGGGAGAGGGGCGGGCTCACCGTCGACGTTTTGACTCAGGGTGAGGAAGTTGTCTTTCTTCTTTGCGAGCTCGGCTAGAGCGTAGTGTGCAGGATTTGGCTTTGCGTTGAGCGCCATATGTCGACGGTAGCTGTAGAATTGCCAGACCAAGCCTGGGTTCGCGTCGAAGGCTTCTGGGGTTGCGAGCTGCATTGCTTCGTGTGTTCGCCATAGTCCTCCAGCTCCTCTGAATGTGGGAAGGCCAGACGAGGCTGACATTCCGGCTCCGAGTAGCGCGAGTATGCGTGTTGACTTTCTCAAGTGTTCCCGAAACGTCTCGAGGTCCTTGGGCGGAACGACTGGTTTGGCGGCCGTCGAAGCCATTCTCGCGGTGATTCTTGTGAAATACAGTTTGATGATGCGGTAGGAATGGACTTGAAGTAGTGTATGCTTCGTAGCTGCCTCGGCGCTCGAGGAAGGATTGACCGCTGCATGCCAGGCAGAAACGGGGGGATAAAGTGGAGGGGTGAGAGGCGCGTTGGCAGCCACCTGCTGTGCCACGGGCGACGTCAGGGGGTCTTTATCGATAAGGAAATAGCTTTCTGTTGCGTGAACATACACTGATGCATGCACTGACCCGTCTGTTCATTCTTTCCACCGTCATGAATTCGGGAGCTCGGTCATGGCAGCTCGCACTGAGAGCGCGACGGCGCTGTACCGGGATCCAACAGTGGAGGAGGTGGCAGAGCGTGGATGCGGATAAGGAGACGGTCCAGTTCGGCCAACCGCTCTATGAGACGCATCCGCATCTGATAAGACCTGGAAGGCGTACGCGTAGAGAACTCGTAGATTGAATAATACTGACAGATCAATCAAGTTACCCCAGGTATTACTTCGCAAGAGTACTACAGCCGTCGCCGCAAGCTTGCAAAAGCCCTCCCTCCCAACTCAATTGCCATCCTCGCCGCTTCCGACATCAAGTATCGCTCTGGTGCTGTGTTTTACAAGTTTCATCAAGACCCGGACTTTTTGTACTTGACAGGTAAACATTGGCGCGTGTACCAGCAAGACAGTTGCTGACGAACCTAGGATTCAACGAGCCGGATGCGCTGGCAGTAATAGGTGTGCAAGACACCCACTCTGCAGAGCCATGATTGACAAGCACAGAAAACCTCGACAATGATGAACACAAATTCCACCTCTACGTACGACCGAAAGATCCACAGGCCGAGCTATGGGAAGGCGCACGATCCGGCATCGAAGCCGCCGAAGAGGTCTTCAACGCCGATGTTTCAGGCGACGTAAACTTCGTCCCCACCATTATACCGGAGATACTAAAAAGGAAACAAAATGTGTATACCGACCTTCCAAACAGCATGATGACGGACAACCACCTCAAAAGGTACCTGTCCGGCTCGGAACCAGCTCGAGCGGGACTTTTAGGAGGAATCTACAAAAGTTTCAAGGATGTAGAAGGCGTGTCATTGAAGAGTCTACGGCCACTCCTCAACGAGCTTAGAGTCATAAAGAGCGAAAACGAGGTCAGGAACATGAGAAAAGCAGGCAAGCTTTCGGGACGAGCGATCACGGATGCTATGCGCCAGTCCTTCACAGGCGAAAAGGATCTGGACTCTTTCTTGGACTACTGGTTCAAGCAAGATGGATGCGACGGCCCAGCGTACGTGCCAGTGGTGGCCGGTGGAATCAACGCGAATACGATACATTACGTTTCAAACAACATGCTTTTCAAGCCTGGCGACCTGGTGCTGGTGGACGCGGGCGCCGAGTACGGGGGATATATTACAGACATATCGCGGACGTGGCCAGTTGATGGCAAGTTCACGGCTGCCCAGAAAGACTTGTACAACGCACTTCTCGCTGTCCAGCGTTCCTGCGTATCGCTCTGTCATGTTGAGTCTGGCCTCAGCCTCGACCGTCTCCACAAGATCGCATCGTCTACACTTGCGGAGAAGCTCACAGACCTGGGGTTCGATATGTCAAACAACGCGATCCACAAGCTGTTCCCTCACCATGTCGGACATTACATAGGCCTTGATGTTCACGATAGTCCGGGATTTTCGAGGAATAAGAGCTTTGAAAAGGGCATGTGTGTCACGGTGGAGCCCGGAATATATGTTCCAGACGACGAGAGGTGGCCGAAGTGGGCCAGAGGCATGGGCATGAGGATCGAGGACAGCGTGTGTATAGATGATACAGGCCCGAACGTTCTGACTACTGAGGCAGTAAAAGAGGTACGTGAGCTTGTTCGTGCTCATCTCCATTCCATGCTAAATGTGATTAGGTTGTGGACATAGAGGCACTGCGAGATTAAAGGTACTGCTTGATCAGATGCACTCGCAGGCCGGAAGCACCATGTGTGCCATGTACGATACGGACTAGCATAATCTGTGTATATATTCGACCTAGGCGCATGCCAATTCTCTAAACATACTGAATCCAGATGCCTCCAAGGTCTTCTGCTGAATCAACCCTCACCTTCTGTCCAACCACACCCAAACCTTCACATGCCTGGGCTCCCAACACCACGTCTCCGAACCAAAAACCCCTCTCCCTGACCTTTTCCTTCTCTTTTTCGGTATTCGCTAGGCCGATTTCAATCCTTGGTCCCCCGACCTCCCTCAACCAATCCTCATCTACCACCCTCCCAATCTCAAACACAAGTTTCCTGTGCTCTTCCCGCCCCTGCACCCCAAAAACCTCCGCATACACGCCTGCCAACGCCGCCAAATCCTCCTCCGTCCCAACAAGAACAGTAAGAGACAGCACGCCGAGCACACGCCCCGGATGCCGAATCCTATCTCCCTCCATCGGAACCCTGACTTCCCTCTCTGTAACATCATGGCAGAAAAACGGGGCCCGAGACCGCACCGTCTGGCCCCCATCCTCCCCCTCAGGAAACGTAACTGCCCACCTCACCTCCACGCCATCCGGCCTCTTACGCCCTCCCTCAATTGGCCGAGCATACAAGCCCCTCTCCTCCCCTCCAACACGCTCCCAGTTCAGCGCCGCAGTAGAGCGCGTCGTAAGACACCAGTCGGCCCAGCCCTTGCGCGAGGCGTCGGGACCCCACCAGTGCTTTGCAATAGCGTCCGAGGAGGCCGGTTGCGGGAGGAAGGAGATGAGCTCGATGTAGCAGCCGTCGGCGAGGAGGATCAGCGTGTTTGCTGTTAGGCCGTCGGCGTGGGTGCCCCCGGGGGTCAGAGTGAAGGTTTGCTGGAGAGAAGGCGGGATGAGGGGGGTGTGTGTCGAGAGGTCGAGGGGGACGAAGAGGATCAGGTGGTCGAGGGAGGGAGGCATGGTTGGGGTGGGCTGGTGGGGGTTAGGCGGTTGGTTGTGAGCTAGAGCGAGGGCGTGGGGACAGATGAAGAAGGAGGCGAGGATCATTGGGGTGGAGGGAATGGGTGGAAGGTTGAATTGATGTAAAGGAGAAATGAGGAGACGGATGGGAGAGTACTTTCCCCAGCACCGCACTGGGGGTAGTTCTGGCTAGGACAGGCTGGGCCTAGATGGAGCTTGACTTACTAGCTTATACAACAAGAGCTCCTATGAGTAAGATGTCGAGATGTGACGGTTTTCTGATTCAAAAGTCTCATGTGTATGTGGTCGATGGTTTGAGGGTCAATGCAACTGCCAATGGACCAAATTGGTAAGCCGGTGACACGCTTACGTATACAATCACAAATTCCTTACATCTGTCTCAGTCTATCACTCGCCAATTTGATTGTGTTGATCGATGATTCATATGGTCCTGCTCCCAAAGCACAGCAAAAGTGAGGGGGCTATCACGTGTCGAATCTTTCGGAGCAGTCGCCTTCCTCATCCGCGAACGACCGCCGAGGTTTGCGTACTTCTAATCGCAAAAGCAAGCACCACTTCTCATATGCTGTATCTCTCTGCCCCTCCGCTTAATGCAACCTGACACTACACGACGTATGCCAACAACGCCGCCCGCCCATGACAAGAGCTGTGTGTAATTGTTAGGTGGGCAGCAATAGCATCGCGAAACCAAGCCCATTTTGGGAAATTACATCTCCACAACAATTGAATGAAGATACGCGAAAAGCCGCGAAAGAGTAAGGCTTGGCAGCATGCGTCAACGGGGCTTATAAGATAAAAGCGACGTGGACTTACTCCAACTGCAGTTCATAGCCCTCGAAGCACTGAGCCACCGTTTATCAGGTGTTCTCCTTCTCACGACAATCTCTATTTTCTTGTCTCATCTCAGAGTCGGCCTCGAGGAACATGGAATAATACTACGGAGAGCTGAAGCTTGGATTGATCTCGCCAGCGGTCTCAAAGACTGAACGAGTGGAAATGGTCTCACATTGGATCTTCATTTTCATAGTTCCATTGGTGAGGCATTCCTCAGGTGCATCTTATTGGCTATATCGCATCAAGTATCAAAGTTGAGTGGGATCGAATGCTCGAGACGGAGTATCTTAGACGAAAGAGGCAAATCGTACACAGGGGTTCGACTAGAAAACAGAAGCACATGGTCCTTGGCCAAGACGAATGACACGCGAGATGCCCAGTCAAACACAAATCACAAAAAATTAAGATCATCAAAGTCGGCCAGCATGTTCAGCGGGACGATTCGCAAGCACGTTGGTTGGCAAACCCGATTGGCTTATTCGTACCGGGATTCCATTCGCATTCTTTCAGCTCCTCTGAGTTCCCCTCCATAGACTTGGGATTCTCACCCCACGATCTGCACCAACACACCCATAATACGCCTCAATTGGAAATAATCCCAGCATCAAGAGTGTATGTATGCTGACACGCCAACAAGCACGAAGTATGGTCGCCGAAGTACGGGTGGATATCCCTGGCCCAGTATCTCAGCTCTGTACGGAAAAGCGCAAGTCTCGCATCTAGCTTCCGCCTTTTTTTTTTTCATCTTTTTAATATCTCGTCCAATGGAAACGAATATACTAGGGTCTCGCTTCAGTTATCCCCCTGGCGCGTAGATCTGCTTATAGTAGGAGACCCCCACATCTGCCGAGACTTCTTACACTGGAACCCCTCAATCCTGCATTTACCAAATACAGATGCCACCCATTGGACACTAAATAAGGCAGCTGTAGAATCGCAAACCGAACATTCGACTACGATATTACAAGCGTCTGGTGATGTCATACAAGACATTTTTATTGGAGCAACCGCTTAACCTGGCCTGTTTGCCAATATCTGTCAATTGATAGATGGAGTATCGTTTCGCGAGAGAGCAAGGCAATAAGGCAATAAGGCAATAAGGCAGTAAGGCAGTAAGGCAATAAGGCCATTGTCTCTGATGCAGAGTCATCTTCGTGCTCTCACGACCTTTGAAGGATCATGCGGGGTCCAGATACGGCATGAGGCGACACCCAGCTTTGAGTTTCAGCTGTGTTGGGGTGTCGGCGGGGCGTGCAAAAAGGAGTCAGCTTCGTCTACCCACGTTACGTAGAGCTCAACGATTGGAGCTAAGATGGGAGGTTAATATATAAACCCCTGCAAGAGTTCTGCAGGTACCCGAGATGGTGTCGAGCGTACTTCTTCTCATGAAAGTGTTTATAACAACGCTGTGTGGTCTTGCTTGACCGTAGTGATCTTAAGAATTGAATTATATTAAACTGATCAAAACCCATCGTGCCTTTTCAGGCTTGCTTTTACCAATTCTACGACCAATCATGGGCACAAGACTAAATCTTGACTCTGAATTCACGTCTCCAGATCGTGTGGATTCTTGCGCAAAATCCCCAACTACGGCCGAAGTGGAAGATATCGCGGCACAGTCCACTCAACCCTCAAAGAAAATTCCTGTAAAGCAAAACAAATCGGCGAGAACCGTCCCCAATGGCATGAAGAAGGCATGGTCAGCAACTACAGCGTTCACAGTTCGCTGTGATGACCACTGGATCTGGGAGATCTCGGGATGCTGCCTCGCTGTTTGTTGCCTCTTTGCAATCATCGCCGTCTTGAACGTCTACCAGGGCTCCTCGCTCTCCAGGCAGAGAACTCTATCGATCAACGCATGGATATCCATATTCACCGCTGTGTTGAAAGCCTCTGTCATGCTGGCCATTGCAGAAGGTAAGCCATCATACATTCTGAGTGTCATTCTTGCTTAAGATCAGAATACAGGATTATGTCAGTTGAAGTGGATCTGGTACCGCACACCGCGCCGATTGATTGTAAGCCAACGCCGCGGTACACCGTCATTGTCTCTGCCCAACTCTGTGCATTCGTGAATCAGTACTTAGGTGCTGATTGAACGGGGCTCAACCAATTGAGACAAGACTTTTGTTTCCACGCTGTATGATTTAAGCTGACTGTAAGGTACCGTCGTAGGATATGGAGACATTCGACAACGCAAGTCGCGGGCCTTGGGGTTCATTCAAGCTACTTTGGTCAGGGCGTTCAAAGTATGTAACCAATGTCGACCCTACCTTGAGATCACACTAATACCTTTGTGAAACATAGTTATCTTGCTGCATTCGGTGCAGTCCTGACTATCGTCGCTCTCGCGATTGATCCCTTTTCTCAACAGATCATTCAATATTATTCTTGCTTCCCAGCGTCTTCTCACGATTTTGCGAAGCTACCACGTACAAACAACTACACACGGGATGGAATTCCTCGAGGCGTAGGCAACTCTGAATTGACTAGTACGCTAGGATCAGTCATTATGTTCGGTGCCATGCCCGACCCACCCATCAACCACACAGATGTTCTGCCCTTTCATTGTCCGAGCGGAAACTGCACATTTCCCGAGACCGAGGCCGGCGAAATGTTCCAGACCTTGGGGTTGTGTCATGAGTGCTGGGAGGTCGAGGATCTGATTCGAGTCAACAACACAAACACATCTACGGGCTGGGATCTCGCAAACTGGAACCTAACTTCGGAATGGAACGTATCCATACGTCGTGCCTATGTTGGCCAAAACGCTCTGCCCGACGAAACAGATAACAACACCAATGCCATGTACTGGAGCCGCAAGACTTTGGCCATGCGACCAGATTTTGATGATCTGATCACCATCGACGGCCTCATGTTGAACGTTGACGATGCCTGCAACGTCCAGACAAGTGAAAATTGCCCGAAGCACCCGTGGGCGTTTCGCTGCGCGCTGTATCCTTGCGTCGAGACCATGAGCGCGAAAATCGTAAATTCCAAATTGCAGGAAACCACCTTGAGCACATCGCCCTTAAGGCGAACGAACAAAACAGCCATTGAAGTGACAACTTCAGTCGACTTGACCTGGTCCCTGGCCTCTGATAAAGTTCTCCGGAATGGCGAATGGTCTGAATGTAGTGCCACGTCCAAGCCTGGAAAAGCCAATCCTGTGGCCGTGGACCCCGAATCTAAAACGCTTTACCACGGCAGAAGCAAGAAGGCGCAAACCATCGCCCCGCTGTACTACCCAGCAGATTGCGTCTGGATGCTTGGATACGAGATTGCGCTCGGCATCAACCAGTACCTCTCTTGGATGTTCGATTCCGACTACCTCAGGAACGCGGTAATGAACACCTACTCCACTCGCGGCCCCCAGCAGTACAAGGCTATTTACCGCGACGGAAAGGCGACGATCGAAACCACAGACAGATATTTTGGCACTCTGACGGGCTTCATCACCGCGATGATGCGCCAACGTGGGGAAGGATCTCCTGACAACTGGGCCAAGGGATCCGTCCTCGTCTCGCAGACATGCATCGGCGTGGAATGGCCGTGGATCACGCTGCCAGTACTGATGGTTGTGTTTGGAGTTGCGTTCTTTGCAGCCACGCTTTGGCAGTCGCGCAAGGCAGGCATGTATGTGGGGTCGTGGAAGAGCAGCGCGGTTGCACCCCTGTGGGCAGCGATGGAGAGAGGCACAGCGAGCGATTCGGAACTGAGGAAGAAGAGCGAAATCGAGGAAATGGCGAGGTGCGTGAACTTGAGGGTTGACGAGGAGCTGGGAACCTGGCGCTTGAAGCTTGAGGAGCGTGGACATGGAGCTGCGGCCGAGAGCAAGGCGAGTTGAGGATAGAAGTCTATATCGACGTGACTTGACTGGACAATGTAGTTTATAATGCAAAAGTGTAGTGCGTACTAGTAGAATGCAACGGTTCCCCCGGGCTTGTGCGATCCTACCCGATTGGCTGATCCAATCTATCATGGCAGTTACGCACGGATATCTGATAGCTTCCCCACACGCAGAATCAATCCATGACTCGTACAATGCACTTCTGATTGCCAGATATCTTTGAAGCATCCAACGTCAAAGACTTGTCTAATGCAAATCAATCACCAGCATTGTCGATTTGGTCGATGTGCTTGCATACGAGGCGGCAAGCTTCTACACGTAGTCGTCGAAGTTTTCCAACGTCTGCAAGAGCAACATCATGGCCCTGTCCGTTCATCTCCTTCCCAAGTCACTCTTTCGTTGTATCAGGGTGATGAGACGTATCATCTATCGTCTGCAAGACCAAGGCGAGGAATGGGCCTAAGTACAAGAACTCTGATAACTGGTTCAGAGCTCTTCATGAGGCAGGATATTTCGTTTTCTGAATGGGAGTTGGCCTCTCAAGATTTGTCGACTTGAAGACCAAAGGTAACTGCTCGAGGCCCCAGTGCTTTGAGAAGGTAAGCATTGCTTGTATAGACAAAGTTAGGCGCAAATGTCTCTTACTAAATTGAATGCAGTTTCGAAGCACCCTCAGCACCTTCAGCACCCTCAGCACCCTCAGCACTCGAGGGCCAATGCTAGCTTGAATTCCGCGTACATTTGTTTGCACTATTCTCATTCTCATGCATCTTGTTCAGTCCTGGTTGCTGGCCATACCGAGCGCGTGACGCTCCTGAGGCCCGTGCCCGGACTTCCACGCCTTGACGCGTGAAGTGAAGGCGGCACCGCGCATAACCTTCACGTATAAGTCTCACACTAGCCTTTTCCTGTTTCCAGATCAACAGGTAGTCTTGGCACGCCTAGATCAACCCAGCCCACACTGCCTCTCCCCAAAGCTTCTTCACTTCTCCAGTTGTCGACCAAGCTCGCGCAATGACCTACACCTATATCAACTGAGCTCACACTGCCTCTCCCCAAAGCTTCTTTGCTCTTCCAGCTGCCGACCAAGTTCTCGCGACAAGAATGGCAGCAACCAACACTTTCAAGCTGGCACTCATGGCGAAGCCTGTTCCTCCATCGCCGGACGATCCGGTTATCTGCCTCATAGCCCGATCAATTCAACATCTTAAGTCAGGTACGTTCAATAAACATCCTCTCTATCGCCGTTATAAGGCTAACCACAACTCTCAGTTGATATCACCATCGCGAACGTGGGTGTCAGGGTTTACTCAGCAACCACTTCCGAGCCGCTTTGGCCTCAGCAAGAGGCGGACAAAATGACTGAATACTTCTATATTCAAGACCATGAGAACATCTTAGAGAAGCTTTTTGTCTCGATCACTGCTGGTCACGGCCCGTTAACGATTGATCGGGTCATAATCCATAAGTGGCTCGGATTCAGCGACTCAAACGCTTGCCACGAGTATGTGCCTATACCGTTCAAGACATGGCTCACAAACCTACCGCTCCCAAACATGAAAGATGGCAAATTCAGCTACGACCATATCTGGACCTGGTGGAAGTGCACCGGCAAAGTCTTCGACATCTTCGCACTCCCAGCCGAGATTCGCGAGTTGATCTACCGTCACTGTCTCGGACAAAAGCTAAATCTACAATCTGTCCAAGGCCGTGTGGTTCTGGGACGCGGCTTCCCGAGCTTTCCAGATATCAACCTCAAGTTCCCGAACTTCCCAGCTAATTACTCAGCCCGTGAGCTGATTCGGGAGTCCTACGACGACCCCCGCGTGCAACCTCGAATGGTGTTTGTCGACAAACCTGACCTCAATTTGCTACGTCTCAATAAGCAGGTGCGCGCTGAGGCACTCCACGCAGTCTGGACTCACACCCGCAAATCCTTCCTAGACCCATCTGTCCTTGAAGATGTCCTTTCGTGCGGCAACACTCCGTCCTTTAGTTGGCTCAGGCGCATTGAGCTCAACTTTGGGACCTTCGAATACATTGAGTTCTTTGGCCTTTTCTGGCGCCCCTATCGTCCGTCGCGATGGGGTAGACGATGGGACAGGCCCCAGGTGGCCGCTTCATGCCTACAGTCGATGCCCACCTTAGAAGACTTGCAGATTTGTTTCGACGGTCCGTACGTCGTGCAAGCGTACCGAGTAATTTCTCTTGGCTGTCACAAGAAGGTCGTGGACTGGATCTTGGCAGGCGCTTTCCCATTCATCAAGGACATAAAGACGGTCAAGCTCACTGGCTGCATCAAGAACAGCGTCAAGATGAGGTGGGATCGTATCCTCAAGATCGAGTATCAAGAGCGCGGAGCCAAGGAGAAGTCCCATGACTTCGATTATGAGAGGGCCAAGAAGATACTGCATTTTATGCAATTCTACTACATCCCCTTCGACTGTGAGTGTCGGACGCCTTGCGACAAAGTCTTCGACCACATGACCTTCCTACCCAGAGGAGACAGGACTCTCCCCGAGTTCGACTTTGAGTAGCCTCGGACCTATGGGATTGAGAAGAAGGAAAAGATGGTTTACGAAGATTTCCGAAGATTTCCGAAGATTTCCGAAGATTTCCAAAGGCGGGCCACTGAAATCGAGTACTCGACGCTGAGAGTGGCAGAACAACTTTCCTATGATCCGATTTTCCTATGTTTGAGAGGCTACCATGATTCACATGGTTGCAAAGCTGACATGTGCTTTCTATGCACGGATGCTCGAGGGTGGTTCGCTGGATTCGATGATGAGGAGTATCGAATTGCACAGCGAACGAGCAGCTTTTATACGGTGGAGTGGTATACCGGGTTTCATACGGCGGAGTGGTATGCCGAGTTTCACATGGTGGAGTGGTACACCGAGTCTCATAATACGGTGGAGTGGCATACCGAGTTTCAGACGATTTCCTTCCCGACACGAGCAACTCCCCCACAAGGACAAGCTCATAATACCCCCTCAATCAAGGACAGTCTCCGTCCGTAGTACAATACAATCCCCATAAAACCCTAAAGCTTCTCAAACACCACCTTCCTCCTCTGCACCCCACTCAACATCGCCTCCTTCACATCCCTCGTCTGCACCATGCCCGCATTCCAAGCCGCCGTATACCTCAACCCATCCTCGACTCCCCTGTCCCGCGAGAAATTCAATATCTCCTTCGTCCCCATCGTAGCCACAGGACTCTTGCTCGCAATCACGCCCGCCATCTCTAATGCCTTCTGCACAGCCGCGCTCTTGTCCCCATATACACCGGAAACCAGCCCAAATTTCTCGGCCTCCGAGGCACCGAAGACTCGCGCTGTGAGGCAGATCTCTTTCACCCACGACGCATTCCCCGCTGCGCGCGGTAGCCGCGAGAGCGTGCCTACGTCCGCCGCAATACCAATGTCAACTTCTTTCACAGAAAATCGTGTCTGTGATGCGGCGAGGCGGATGTCGCATGCGAGGCAGAGGTCGAGGGCCAGGCCGTAGGCGATGCCGTGCAGCACGGCTATGACGGGCTTCTCGCAGCGCTCGACGGAGGTGATGCAGGACTGGAAGTCGAGGATGTGCCGGCGGAGAGTGTTGGCGGTGCGGGCTGGGTCGGGGGAAGAGGGGGTTAGGTGCGAGGTTTGGGAGGCGGAGTGGACGTCGAGGCCGGCTGTGAACTGTATATGGGGGGGATGGGTTAGTGCCTGCTCACGTAGGTTGTGCATGTCTCTACACGTGGTGTGGAGGAGCAGATGCTTTGGGCTGGGGGATACGTACGGCACGGTCACCGGCGCCGGTGAGGACGATGGCGCGGACGTCGGGGGAGTGGGAGAGTTTGTTGAAGATGGACTGGAGGTTCTGCCACATTCTGGGGATGTCAGTGGGGAGGACTTGACGTTATGCCATGAAGTGGAGAGCTGGGGAATACGTGGATAGAAAGTTCGAAACAACAAAGCTCAAGATGTATGACTCAGTTTCAACATGGCGACGAGTACTCGAGGGTCATGTACATCTCTCAAAGAAAGGCGAGGACACCGCATAATCCCATCACATGCCTCGTCCCCCAAATCCGAAGCTCTTTCCCATACACATCCATCCTTGAAAACGTATTCATGTACAAACACCCGAAGCAAGGAATCCAACATATACTCACATCTCTTTAAACGCATTCATCTTCTCCGGCCGATTGATTTCCACGTGCGCCACATATTCAGCCGGAAAGGTGACATTAAAGAACTCGTACTGGAAATCGTCTGCGTTCGCCATTCCGTCTCTTTCTTCTGTTCCCACACTTTGTATTAGATCTTCAAGGTACTTGTAATAAGTGGCTGTCAAGTGTAAAGGTAGAGAAGTTGAACGAGCTGGTTGAAGTTGTGCAAGTCGTCAGCTCTGATTTGACATTGTCGCGCGAGTCGTTGACGTGGGCCTCGGTTGTTCTGGGTGCGGCTAGTACATTGCCGACTTTGGCTAGTGGCGTTGTCGGCGTGCATGTGCGAGGGCTCGACAGCTGTATCCATATTCTGCTGGTCATTATGAACCTCACTTATAGAAACACATCTCTGTCCGAGTGGTAGGTATATTGTAATGAAAACGGTGGTCTCATAACACGAGATAGCCTGGGGTTGTTCAGTTCAACGTTTATACCGTGATGCGATCATGTATGGCAATGAGCTGTATTAAGATGCATGTGGATTCAGTAAATTTTCATTTGCCTCTGAGCGCCTAAAGTGCTACCACCTGGAACCCAAGAAAGCCCTGTGCAGATATCTCTGGCTCGTGACCGTGTGCCACATGGTCCGCATGATTTGAATCGTAAACACTCCCTTCAGTCTACACCACACCACACCACACCACCCCTGCACATACGCCTATGCCCTTGCCATGACGCCCCAGCAGCGGATGCGGTTGTCAGTGTAACCGGCAAACAGCGTCTGGCCGTCGGCGCTCCAGGCCAAGCTCACGCACTCGGGCTCCCTGCTCTTCTTGCCGACCTCGAGGTACTCGGGCTTGAGCTCGTCGACCTTTGACTTCTTCTCGAGGTCGAAGATGACGACCGACGACGAGGTGGCAGCGCACAGCCAGTAGCGGTTGGGGCTGAAGACGAGGGCGTGGATCTCGTCACCGGCCGTGAGCGAGTACAGGTGCTTGGACTCGTTGAGATCCCAGAGCATCGTGGTTCCGTCCTTGCCGCCGGACGCGCAGAGCGAGCCATCGGGGGAGATGGTGACGGTGTTGATGTAGCCAGTGTGGCCGATGTGGTCGGTCTGGATGCGGCAGGTGGCGAGTTCCCAAACCTGCAAAGCGTGTCAGTCCATACTCGACACATTGAGTCTGTAGCATGATTGGGGAATTGTCGAGTCAGTGCTAGGTGTTGTTTGTCTCATGGCCGAGGCTCTGAAGTAGCAAATACTTAAAAGAAAACCGATCATCATGTAAAATGCAATTGCTGCATGTCCCACCCCATAGACGAAAATACGCACCTTGACGAGCTTGTCCCAGCCAGCGCTCACGATGACGGGGTTCTGCGGGTTGGGGCTGAAGCGCACGCACGACACCCACTCGGTGTGGCCCTTGTCGGTGATGGTGAACTTGCAGTCGCCGAGCGTGTTCCAGAGCTTGATGGTGCGGTCGCGCGAGCCCGAGACGATCTGGCGGTTGTCGGCAGAGAAGGACACGGAGAGGACGTCGTTGGTGTGGCCGACGAAGCGGCGCGTCGTGTTGCCGGTTGAAAGCTCCCACAGGCGGAGCGTCTTGTCCCACGAGGCAGAGAGGGCGTAGGCGCCGTCCGAGGAGATGACCTGGGGGGGATTGTCAGCTCAAACTCGCCAGCCCACCACTGCTAGAGGGGGCATACGCAGTCGGAGACAATGTGCGAGTGGCCGTGCAGACTCCGCTTGGGGTAGCCGTATGAGGACTCGTCGCGGGTCAGGTTCCAGACGATGAGCGTCTTGTCGCGGGATCCGGAGAGGAGCATGTTGGGGCTGCCACAGCATCAGCATCTTGTTGCCGCATGTCGCCGTGAACTTTTTCCTACTTCTCGAGCGACGTGGCCAGCGACGTGACCCAGCCATTGTGGCCCTCGAGGGTGCCGCGGAGGACAAGCTGCTCAGCCATGATTGCGGACAGGAGACAGACGGATGGTGGGAGAGGAGAGAGGGGGACAGGCAAGAGGCAGAGAATGTCTTCGTCTTCGTCGTTGGCCCGGACAAACGACGACCAAGTTCGCGGCCGCACTGCTGCGATTGTGTGTGCCGCTAAGCCCCTTCTGGTTGCGTAGGCGAGGGCGGTCCCGCGACCTCATCCAGCTTTCTCGTCGACATGAAATGCTTGTCGCTAGAGCAAATCTATCCTATTGGCGAATGTCTGACGTGCTCCTCACCTGCACATCCCCGTTCCCAGCTCCACGTCATTTACCAGTTTTGGGCCAGACGCCACCATCCGTCCACTCATGCGCCCGTAACCCTTCACTCCTACACATCCTCACCTTGACTCGCATCCCGTCGTGACACCATCATACCAAGTCCTTCCCCCCTCCGTCCCGATCTCTCCACCCATTACTCAACAACGCCTTATCCCCACCCCTATCTCCGACGCCACTCCCATCCACTCCCCTTAAGACTCCTCGGCCCCCCTCTCAGACCCCCATCCCCATTCCCCCTCACACGAACCCCCAACCATGTCCTGGGTATCCCCCTCCACGCAGCTCCTCCTCATCGGCGCCGGCGAGCTCGGCACCGCGCTGCTCCCGCACCTCTCCTCCCTCCCCAACATCCACATCTGCCTCGGGGTGCGGCAGATTGCAAAGCACACGCAGCTGGCTTCGCTCAATGTGTCGCTGACGGCCATCGACCTCGACGCCCCGTCCCCCCAGCTCTCGAGCACGTTCGCAAAGTACGACGTCGTCGTCTCGTGCACGGGCTTTGTGCAGTCGGCCGGCGCAATGTCCAAGCTGGCCAACGAGGTGCTCGAGGCGGGGAGGCTGAGGAGGGACGAGGGGAAGGAGAGGCTGTGGTTCTTTCCCTGGCAGTGGGGCGTCGATTATGATGTCACGGGGGATGGGGACGGCGTCATGCCGCTGTTTGGAGAGCAGCGAGACGTTAGAGAATTGTTGAGGAAAGAGGCGGCGCAGGCTGGGGTTAAGTGGACTATCGTGTCTACGGGCATCTTCATGTCGTTCTTATTCGAGCAGTTCTGGGGAGTTGTGGAGAGAAAGGGCGAGGGAGAGCAGCAGGAGATTACCGTGAGGGCGCTGGGGGGCTGGGATCATGGCGTTGTAGTCACGGATGTGAGCGACATTGGGCGCGTCTTGGCGAGGATCGTGGCGGGAGATGTGGACGCCGAGGACAAGGTCTTGTATGTCGCAGGGGACAGCGTCAAGTACTCGCAGCTGGCGGATATCGTGGAGAGGGTTGCGGGGAAAGAGGTGCAGAGGGAGGCATGGACCGAGGAGCACCTCAGAGCCGAATTGGCCAAGACGCCGGAGGATCCGATTAAGAAGTACAGGGTCGTCTTTGCAAGGAACGGTGTATTCTGGGAGAAGGAACGGACAGTAAACTACCAGCTCAAGATACCGACGCTGGATGTGGAGACATATGCAAAGGAGATATTAAGTAAAGATTAAATTTCATTCCTCGATGTTTGATGGCTGTACAAAGACGTGTAGGACCGTCATACCACCACTCTTAAGTGAAGCCAGGCTAGACGGGTATCCCTGACATGAACGCCTTTTCCGTATGCACCGAACGCTAGACCCTCCTCCGTGAATTTTTATAGACGCCATCCATGCCTCGTCGCCTCACCGGTTCATCCTACTGTCCCGGGGGGCCAAAGTTGCGTGGAGGCATGCCACCTGGGGGACCAAATGGCGGAGCACCTTGACCTGGCGGACCAAAGGGCGGGAACGGCATGCCGCCTGGACCCGGCGGACCCTGCATATTCGGCGGGAACGGAGGGCCACCCGGACCCGGAGGACCTCCTCCCATGTTTGGTGGTGGGAACGGCATGTTTGGCGGCGCTGGGTGAGTTAGAGGTGCCATGCCACGATACGGGCCAGAGAAAAACTCACGTCCACCACGACCCATGAATGGCGGCATGCCTGGGGGCATTCCTGGAGGCATCATACCCGGCGGCGGCATTCCTGGCATTCCTGTCTTCAGTCAGTCAAGTCGTAGGCAATCCGTCCTCAAATACGTACCTGGCGGGGCGAAACCTGGAAATGGGCCACCTGGACCTGGACCTGGACCTGGGCCACCGAAGCCGCCCGGTGGAGGGCCCATTGGCTGTCCGAACGGATTCTGCTGGCCTTCGCTATTGTATGCATCGGTGATGGAGTTGATCACGAGCTGCGTCTGCTCGCTCGAGATTTGTTCGTAGTACGACTGCACGTTGCGGAGGTGATTGCGGCCGGCGTTGTGGGCTTTTCGCACGCTCATACTGTCGTGGGTAAGGTAGACATCGCAGTAGTCGCAGAAGAATTTGGGCATTTCGATCTGATGCCGAAGCGGGCGCGCGCGGTTGTGTTGTAGGTATTACGGCGGAAGAATGGGTGGGGGGGAGGAGGCAATGGCGAAGTCGACGGAGCTTTGGAGAAGGTCGCGCTAATTTGACGATTTAACATCACGTGCTCTGGCGCCTGCCCAGGTGTAGCACAATATCATGATAGTTACGGCCAAAATGTTTGTTTGAATAGTGAAAAATGTCTATCGTAGCCCTCGCTCACTTCTGGCCGAGAGGCCTAGGACCAATGATCTGCCTCCGCCCGCCAAAGCCAATGCCAGAGCCAACCTTGTTCTGGCTGTCGCCACCTATGTACCCGTACTGATTGACGTCCCAGCTCTGGCCCTCTCCAGCCCCTGCATGAGGATCCCTCGCTGCGTTCTTCAGCTCCTGTTGTGAATCTTCCCACTCCTTCTGCCGCTCCCGCTCGCGCTCCATCTCTCGCTCCAAAAGCGACTTGGACGCCCATCCAGCCGCCTTCGTCTTGGTCTGTGACGCGGTTCGACGAGCATCTTCAGCTGCGCGCTCCGACGTTGAAGTCAATTCTTGGGGAATGTGGCTTGAGGGTTTGGAAACGGCTGGCGCGGGATTGGACGCCAGGTATCGGTCGGTACGGTTCTGCTTTGCATACGCGACTGGGTCGGGGAGGGGTCGTCCTGATGCTTCTGGTAGAGGGCGAGTAGGTAGCGAAGGTGGTGTGGGCTCGGGAAGAGGACGAGATGATCCTTGCTGGTTGCCTCTCCACTGCTGTCGAAGATACTCCCGCTCGTCGGCCTGGGCCCACGATGCCGTGCTGTCTTGTGGGGACGGAGCTCGTGGTGGCGGCTGCGGTCGAGGACGACTCCGTGAGCGGTCGCGTGTGCGACTCTTGGACCTCGATCGCAGCTTGCGGCGCTCGTCATCTCGAATGCGATCATCCCGCTCCAGCTGATACTGCCGTTCTCGCTCCTTGGCCTCCTCGAGCTGGCGCTCCAGGTCACGGATGCGGTCTCGCTCCTTCACATCTGGATCCGTCTGGCGTGGCTTGCTCTCCCGTTCAGCCTGATACTTGCTCAGGAACTGTCCTTTGAGTCGAGCGTCACTGCCTGCTCGCTTCCGACGAGTCTCCTGCTCGAATCGCTCTTGAACTTCCCTCTCCTCGCGCTGTCTCTGCTCCTCTTCAGTCTTCCAGCGCCTCTCCTGCTCTTCCCACTCGCGCTTCTGCTGGTCCAGACGTCGTTGTTCCGTTTCTCGCTGCTTCCTCGTCTCCTCTTCCCACTGTCGCTCCTCCTCGGCGCGCACCCGCTCCTCTTCTGCTTGGCGCTCAATGCGTCGCTTCTGCTCTGCCTCCTCCGCCAGCAGACGCAGACGCTCTTCTTCAGCCTCCTTCTCCCGCCTCTTGCGCTCCTTCTCAGCCATGTTAGGGACGTGGGGGCCCGCACTGGTAATCTGCCGTCGAGCGCCAAAGGCGATGCCTTGGTTGCCTTGGCTCGCGCCGCCCATGTAGCCGTACTGGTGAATGTTCCATGCCGGGGCTGTGGTCCCCATGTCAGTCTTCTTGCTCCAGCTACTTATGCCGCCTGGGGGCGACTTGGGTATACCATTGGACGTCTTTGAAGAGCTTGAGCCCCCCGTCAGCGCTGGGCTCAACGCTCGTTCGCCTGGTCGAGAGAGCGGATTGAATGTCGTCGAGCCGCTAGCGTTGCTGGTCGTGCTGGGACCCCTGCTTCGCCCGAAACCAGGAGATGTGAGGGCGCCTCCATTTGAATATCCGCCTCCTCCGGTTGCCGTAGGGCTCAGCGGTCCGCCTCCGCGCTTCGGCCCTAGTGTGGTCGGGAAATTGGACGGGTTGACAGAGTTGGCGACGCGGCTGAAGGCACTCAGACATTGTAGGACCTGCGCGGGATCTTTGGATTCGTAGAGGTCGACAGTGAGGAATCGGTCGTGGGCGGGCATGTTTAGAGGCGGCATTTCGCACGCGCGCAGGAAGTGTGAAATGTTCTCCATCTGTATGAAGGGCATGGGAGATTTCTTGAATTTGACGCCGGGATTGGGTACCGCGAGGTTCGCAAGTCTATATGCAGTCAGAGAAAGTGCTGCAACGTCCATGACGGTACATACCTGCAGAGTGCCGTCCCGTCTTTCAGCGCATCCAGCAGGTCTCCAGGCGCCAGACGGTCCCCGAGGGTTTCTTCTATCCAGCTGCGCGCTTCATTCGCCGCTTGAGGAGTGTAGCGTCCCATGCGCAACTTCTTCATGTCCTGGTCGAGGGACGTCACGGACGCCATGGTGTCCGAGTCGCACTTGGGTGCGTCTTACGTGGTGGTGGTGAGTTGGCAGGCGGTCGGTCAGGTAAAGAAGTAGTAGTATTTACTGTAGGTCTTGTGTTGTAGTGTATGTACCTTTGTTCCCGAGCAATGTGAAAGCCGTGTCCGAGCGAAGCCAGTTGTACAAACAGTGCATGCCACCGGGCGGCAGAGGTGGTGGTGGGGGCAGCGGAGGGAATGCGGAAGACCTGACGAGGCGGTGCGCGTCCCAGCCACGCGCTTTCGTCACTGGTCTGCGCATAAGGCCAAATCTTTGCCAGCCCACTTTGCATCCCACCAACCCAACTATGGCAAGGGCTCCTGGCTCATTACGGACGTTATGGTATCAATGGAAGATGCTGCAGCTTCCCTGGAGACGAAGATGGCTCGTGGGTACGTCTGGCTTGTTCAGTGCCGCATTCCTTTTCGCTCGCCACTTTGCGGACTTTGTACATTTGCTTTCGCAACCGTCTCATCAATAACCAAGCAGTCAAATCGTCTCCCAGCCTCAATTTGCAACCTTGATCTGTTTCTTGGAATACCCTTGCTGGATATCGCCAGCTCATGACCGAGTCACTGACAGCCCCCACAGGCTTTGACCTCGAGGGGAACACGTACTGGGAGTTTAAGGATGCCCTGCACTCTCTGCGCACACGCCGAATAGTCAAATACGGTCGGGGCACCCATCATGGCGACGTCCAGGTTCCTCGTTCGTTGTCCCGAATCTGCCTCCCCGCCACCGCATACTGATGGACTCGGGTAGCTCTATGGATGCAATGGCTTCGTCATACACGCTTCGAACCGCCGACCGTCTCCGAACAACAGGCAAATGTCATAAGGCAACAGCAGATGAAGATTTTGGCGGCAGAGGCGGATGCGCGGTGGGCTGCGAAACCCTCGGTGCTGGATGCGCCGGACAAGCAGCAGCCAGTGCACATGCTGGAGTCTCGGCATGAAACCTCGGGAATCAAAGAGTCAAATGCTCAGTCAGAGATTGGGGATGATTCAGAGCCTTTGCAGAACGTAGAGGATGTCAACGTAGCGGCGTCTCCCTCGTCAAGCGGGCAACCGAGCGAGGGTACACCAACAGTCAAGAAGTCGAAGATGAAGACTCAGCCAAAAGACTCACCCTGGAAACAGCCATCGAGAAGTAACCCGGGCGAGGACTGGCAGCCAGAATCTTGGACACCCGGCCCCGCGCGTAGGAGATCTTGAGAGAAAGTGTATAACATGTGTACAACACTGTTCTATTATACAACATTTCAGCGCGAAATTGCTTCATTGTCGGCAGATACGTCTATGCCTGTTCTATCCCACGTACAATAAATGTGATCCCTTGTTCTACTCTTCGCCGAGTATACTGCGCACCAACTCTTGACAACTCCGCTTACACTGGCACCTTGGGGGATAGTGGTCCTGCCAGTCGTAATCCTGGTCCTTGGTCTCTGCCTCTCGCACTCCGATGGTCATGAGAACTTGGAGATCTGGCTTGAAATTCCTGTCTCCGTCGATCCTCGACTGCCACAAATCTCGGACCCAGGGCTGCATGTTGCCTTCCAGACGTATAACAGGAATATGTCTGATCCTGAGCCACGCGAAGCTTAGCAAAAGGTCCGGAATCCCACCCAGCCTGCACAGATCGGCCTCGACTGCGTCGGCGTTTGTCCAAGGGTTATCCCACAAGAAAGTGCCCCCGAAAACCAGCGCCAGCTCCTTTGTGTGCTGTAGAAAAGCTGCACCGCAGCGCCCTCGTTCTTTCCCATGCCAGAATACCAGGTCTGGATCGTCGAAGGGGGGGACTTTGACGTCGAAGAATTGCAAGAAGCCGTCGATGGAGAAATCCAGCTCCACTCGGTCGAGTATGCCCGGACTCACGGTCTTATTCCATGCCAACGGAATCAGCTTGTGCTGCTTGAAACTCCTGTTCCAAAGCTTTGTCAGTGGGAGGGGCCAGTCTGACCTCGTTGCTAGGTGCGTGGCAGCCATCGTGAAGGGGTCTTTGAAGCGCTTCATAGTGTGCTGCCACAGCTGGAGTTCTGTCTCTGAGCGTATAAAGGCATTCTCCGATTTTGGGAGATACTTGATGATGGGGCGGCCAGACATGTCGCACAAGTTTCGACCGGCGACGATCCCCGGCGTGCAAGATTGGTTCATGGCGGAGGGAGGGTATGGAGAGTTGCACTCCGCGGGAAACGGTTCGGTTATCTCTGTTTGGCACAAGTTGAAGTACGCTACAGGTCCGATTATATGCTCAATGACGCAGCCAATGAGCTCGTTGGGGAGACGGAGAATTGGAAAGATGGCCTTGACGTCTGGGGCCACTCCCTTGATTGTGTGCTTGTCTTCATTTGGTACAGGCATTGCGGTATCCAGGCTCTTTTCAAGAGCGGCGAAACTCCAGGTCGAGTTACAGAAGCTCACAGTGCGAGATAGCACTAGAAAACTTGACTGAATCCTAAGCCACCAGTCAGCCTTCTGCGTAAGTACCATGAACCCTAACTTCGGGAGCGAAGCAGTGTCGTTATGGGTGTCGAGTCGCCTACCGAGGGTATAAGATACGACCGTGGGTAACTCTCCAAGAGATCTTCAAGTCGGGGAGGATAGCGAGCGTCTAGAGAAAAGACCGAGAGGCAACGAAAGCGCCGCGAGCCACAAAAATGAGACTGTGTTCTAAAGAGTTGGCTTTGGGCAGAGGGGCATTCGTGGTAGACTGGCCTTTGTGCGCTGTGCCGAAGTATATATATACTAGGAAGAGGCGGGTAGCCACGGTAGCCATGATCAACAATCATGGTAGTGCCGGTGCCGTACCGTCACCAAGGGACCAGGTTTGCAGTGACTGCCCTACCATGGCTGTCACAATTAATTGCCTGGGCGCCGAATTTGCCACGCAAAGTATGGAATGGTCGGACTCATCTATGGATCAGGGACAGCTCCAAGCCGGAAAATGAATCGGGTGTACCAAAGCGTATTGTATGAGTGTTGGATTAATCTTACGGGGAAGGGGGCTATATATAAGGAAAATAGCCAGTCAGGTGTCCTTGCCTAATTATTACAAGAAAGGACTGTGTGGGCTAGATGCGATAGGCGCAAACACCACAGAAGCAGGGCACATTGTCATGTTGAACATTCGGTACTGTTTAATGTTTGTTGAGATTGGGTTGTTAAATCCGGGTACACTGTTTTAGTGTTGGCTGGGCCATCAAGGCAACCACATCGTCACGATTCCACAGAAACTGGGGCATGCTCAAGTACCATGACGAGAGACAAGCTTCTTCCGCCTCCGCCTAGCAGATTTCTAGAACAATCATCTAAATGCAGCAGTCATCTGCCTGAGACCAACCACGTCCTCGACGGACTCGGCCTCAATCCTCTATAAGTTCAATTCCATCGATGACTACACCTGCATCTACGCCCCCTGAGACGCCAAACTCGATGGTGTTCGAGTCACCAGCCTCGAGATCCAATTCCACGGGGATTACGTCGTGGTACCCGGCCCTCGAATTTCGAGAAGAAATGTTGACTGCTGGACCGTGATTAACAATCACATATGCCTCTGCTGCTCGGCCCATCTCTGGTGAAACAGCAGTGCGATAGTGGAACTGCACCCACTGCCGCCCTCCCAGACCCGTTACATTGCGAAATGTGAGGCTGGAGTTGGGGGGTACTTGAGAAAATAGTCAGTCAGTCCATCCCAGAAGAAGAATAGAAAACTAGCACTTACACCCCCTTCCCTCAACCCCCCTCCTCCTCACCTTCCTAACCCTCCCCCTCCCCTCCGCCTCCCCAGCCTCATACCTCCTCTTCTTCCCCGGCACCACCACCTCCCCCGTCCCCACATCCACCCTCCATTGCGCCTTATACTCCAACTCCACCTTCCTCGCCCCCCCATCCACCCTCATCGGCACCCACACATAATTACTCCCCACGCCCCCCTTCGCATCCCACGCATCCCCCATAAAAACCCACACCGTCCCTTTACTCCCCACAACCTTCAACTCAAACGTATTCTGACTCCCATACGTCTTCTCCCCCTCCGGCGCCACGCCCACCGGCCCGTTCCACGTCCCGCCCTTCAATTCCGTCGTCCAAAAGACCTGGTTCGGATTCGCGCGGTACCCGGTTTTGCCACTTACAATCAAGAAGTACGTTCCCCCGGCTTTTAAAATGCCAGGGGCTTCGTAGGCGCCTTTGGCGAGCACGTTTACCCGCGCACCGACGCTGCCGTCGGGGTTTATGGTGTTGATTTGCACGTTGTTGTGGTCGGCGGAGGTCAGGAGGTACCAGGTCCCGTCGTCGTCGAGGAAGATGCCGGTGTCGCTGTAGGTGTAGCCGCTTGGGGGGAGCGTGGTTTTGGGGCCGGAGGGGGTGAAGGTGGAGTTTAAAGAGGAGGAGCGGAGGGCTTGTACGTTGCGGTCGATTTGGCCGTAGATGTACCAGGAGGAGGAGGGGTTTGGGCGGGCGAGTTTGGGGCGCCAGATTTGGGGGGTGGTGGAGATGGGGTTACGGGCGGGGGTCCAGTCGACGAGGTTGGGGCTGGTGTAGAGGAAGGGGGTTATATCTGAGGGATGGGGTTAGGAGGGAGGGAGGGAAGGGATGGGAGGAGAGGGGAGGTACTGTTTGAGATGCTGTAGCCGATCCAGTAGAAGAGTGAGCCTTCTTTCAGGACCATGCCGCCGTGCGCGTCGATCTTTTGGCCGTTGGTGTCGAGCCATACAGCGCCCGGCACGATCCATGATGTCGCTGCTCCAGCTGCGGTGGTTAGGGCGCAGACGGAGAGGAGCTTGGAGAGCAGCATGATGGCGCGCTGGGTTTGGGAATCTTGAAGTCGAAAGACGTGGGGTTGAAGGACGTATATACATTTTATCAACAGGCGTCATGGTTGCGCTCGAGGTCATGGGGGGCCAATCCAGGTTGAGGGTGTAGATTAAGTCAGGGTCTGCGGCAGAAAGCGTAGATGAGGGAACATCCGGGGAAGAGCAGCATGTGGAGAAGTTGTACCTGGCGGAGGTGGCGATGGTTCCACCAATAGCTGTATTTACATTGCGAATTTTGAGAATGCTTGTCGTTGTGGCTGACGGCTTGTGCAGATCGTGCCTTTTGTGCATCTCGACTTCAACGACACCGCATGCTTGAATCTCTCCTTATATCGATACCTGGGCTAAGACAGACGTAGCTGTGGATATTAGTGCCAACTTTAGTATCATCGCGGACGATATTCCAACACAAGAAAAGAATGACGGAATTAGAGAGATACTCTTAAACTATAACTTATAACGTTAAAAGAAGTCTAACTAGTTACATTAAACTCAACAACGAAGACGACGCTGATGTAAGTTCGTAGATAGAAGTGCAGCTTCCCGTCGCTCCTCTTGTCTACCACAGAACTCATCCAAGCATCACTCTCACATCACCAAAGAAAGCTCAAAGAGAATGTATCACGTCCAAGACTCAAACGTCGTAAGAAAGCGCGCCCCATCATAGGGGGGCGCAGTATCCATTATGCTTCTTATTTTGGGTGCCCGACTCCAGTACATCTACAACGAATCAACACGTAAACACCAGAGTGCAATGCAAAGCACATGCGTGGCCAAGTCCATCCTCAATCGACTCCCCATAGATGCAGATCGTGCCAGGGTCTCATGTATCCCCAACAAAAACTCCAGTGCAGTAATTATCACAACACAGTAAATCGCACCCCGCAAAAACTATGCGTTTGGTATCATGCGTTTCGACGCGTTCCCTCCCATAGATGATTTTTGAACATTTACTCCTCATCGCCCTCCTCGTCATCCTCGGTGCGCTTGATGAAGGGCAGTTCGGGACGCAACCGCTGCACGCTCTTTCTCTTCTTCCATATCATGCGGTAGTATTCTGTCAGGCGGGGGAAGCGCTCCTCGGTCCACCCGTCCCAGTTGATAACCAGCTCGTCGAGCGCGGGCCAGGTCGAGCAGTCGCCGATGGCGAAGCGGCGGCCCGCGATGAAGGGGCCCGCGTCGAGGGCGTGCCGTTCTTCGAGCGCCGCGAGCTGGTTGACAAAGTCGTTGTAGTATGTCGGCACGTGCCGGTTGACCCAGTACTTGAGCAGGACGGATACCATGACAAACGTCTCGTAGGAGCGCGAGCTGCAGGCGCGGCCGCGGTCGTCGCGGTCCATCGGGTGGTAGTGGTCGAGGTACAGCAGGATGGGCACGGCGATGACGACCTCGGTGTGGTTGACGTCGTTGTCGCGGAGGCAGACCTGGCGGTCCAGCTCGTACTGCTTGTCCAGGTCCGGCGCCTCGAGGAAGGTGTGGTTGATCTTGTTCTCCCACAAGAAGAGCTGCACCATGCGCGTCTCGACCATGTTGTTCGAGGCAAACAGGATGGGCAGGTCCTCGGGCGGGTTGCGGAAGTGCAGCACGTCGAAGCCGTCGCCGTAGTGGTCGTCCCAGTCGAACTCGGTCTCGTGGTTCTCCTTGCTGAAGGCGCGCACTATCCTCTCGTTCTCGTCCTCGTCGTCGTTGATGACGTCCTGGGCGCCCCGCTGCTCCTTTGCCGTGGCGCCCTGGCCCCAGATGGTCCCGTTTTCGGCATCCAGAAAGGTGCCAATGTGGCGGAAGGTGAGCGAGATGCGGATGCCCGAGTAGGCCGTCTCGTCGTCGCTCTTCTCCGACTTCATGCGCTTGTCGGCGGGGATCCCATGCAGCCAGCGCATGTTGGAGTCCTGGCCCAGCACGAACATGGAGTTGTGCGGCATGGCGACGCGCTGTGTCTCGCGCTGGCCCGGCTCGCTCGATTCATCCGCCTTGGCCGACTTCTTCGTGCGCAGGCGCATCGTCCTCTGCGCGCCGAAGCTCACGTTGACAATGGACGAGCCGCGCACAATGTCCAGCGTCTTGTCAGAGTGCTCCGAGATGTAGTCCTGCCCCGAGCGGTACAGCTGGATGAGCACGTGGTTCAGCGGGTGGCCGGCCAGCTTTTCGGCCTGCTTCTGTATGACGCGCACCTTGGGCGAGAAGTGCAGCAGCGGCAGGGCCTGGTCGGAGGGGTGGCGGTACACGGGCATGGAGCCGTCGGCGCCAAACTCGCCCTGGCAGCACACGAGGCGGGGGACCTCGCCCTCCTGGTGCAGCATCTTCTGCCATCGTACCTCGTTGTACAGCTGGTGGAAGATGAGCTCCCTCAGCGGCTTGGACGGGTCAGTCGGGTGGCGCAGGTCAGCGGGGAAAAAGTCGTGGATGATGTGCGAGTCCCCCTCGGCGATGCGGTCGCCGGGGCCCAGCGTGGGCAGGCTCGCGAGGGACTGCAGTTTCTTGCCCATGGGCGCGGCTGAGGGGGGACGAGTCTGGGGCGTCGACGTCTCGGTGGGCAGTGATGCGGGGGATTTGGGGGGTGATTTGGTCGAGTCAGACCTGGGAGGAGGGCGGCCCAGGGCCAGGCGCACGCGGGACGTGGCGGATCTCTCGTTAATCTGCTGCGTGGATGACGACAGCGAGGGCTGCGAGACGGAGGCCTTGAGGGAGTGAGGGCGCTGGGGGGAGGGGCTGGCGCGCAGACGGTCACTGCTTTCAGCTTTCGCGATGGCCGCAGGACGGGGCGCGTCAACGGCCACCACAGACGCAGACGACGTGGGTCCAGATGCTGGCGACGACGTCGTGGCGGGCTCGGCGGCGGGGGGGGCTGGGGCAGAGGCAGAAGAAGAGGCAGAGGCAGAGGCGGCGACGACCTCGCGCGAGCTCCTCGTACTCCTGCCCGCCTTCTTGTCGACGTCGTCCCTGCGGTTCCTTTCTCCTCTTTCTCCTCGCGGGCGCATGCGGATCTTGGACTTGACCAGGTTCTGCTTGGGCGCCGACGAGCCCCCCCGGCTGGCGTCGCTCGGGGGGTTCCTGGCGCCGCGGACGAGGCGGTCGGCAAACTGGTCGTCGCTGAGCCTGGTGTCGGTCGTGGTGCGGCTTTCAGCGATAGACGCGTCCGATATAGTGCGCTGACGGCCGTTGAGCGTGACGTCCGGACATGAACTGCACGGCGCATCGCTGGAAGGGGTTTGGTGTGTTTGGTGTGTGGGGCGTCCCCCCGTGCCCCCCGTGCTCCCCTCCCTCACACCACGCAGCCTGTGCCGGCTGTCTTGGAGGTCGCCGCCGTCGTCGTCTCTCGTCCCGTTCCGCCCTTTGTGACCGTCGCCCGGCCCATCCCGGCTGAGAATGTCGGCGCTCGTGACCGTGTTGGCGTCGAAAAAGTCCACCATGCGCGTCAGTGCCTCGTTGTGCCGGCTGTGCTTGCGGTAGCCGAGGCAGTCCTCGACGACGTTGATTTTGATGCCGTGCCGGGCCGCGTCGATGACGGTCGCCAGCACCGAGACGTTTGTGATGCACCCGCAGATGTACAGCTCCGTGACTAGCTTGGCCCGCAGAATCAGCAGCAGTGACGTGCCCAGGAAGGCCGAGTAGTTTGTCGTGCGCACCACCGTGTCCGAGAGGTCAATCTTGGGCTTGACCGCCTCGACAAAGTCGGCCCCGGGCGTGTTGGGCAAGCAGGCGGGTGCCCGTTTCGACGTGCGCAGCAGAAACAGCTCCTCGTCCTCGGATGCCGCGTGCGAGGCCTCGCGTGGCGTCGTCCGTCGCCGCGCAGACACCTTCTTGAGCAGGTCGAGGGCGCGCTGCTTGTGCCGGGACGACCGCGAGGGCACCGAGGCCACTGGCTGCTGTTGCACCAGGTCCTTGGCTAGGTCGCCGTCGTCGTCGTCGTCGCTGCTCTCAACGCCCTCGACCAGCCCCCCCACGACGACGGCATCGCCCTCGCCCGTCGCGGGGTCGTTGGCCAGCCGGTCGGCCTCGTAGAGCGTCTGGATCCAGATGATGTTGGCCGACAGCTGGCGGAACTTGGGCAGCACGGCGTGGATGCGGTCCAGCAGGCCGGTGGCGCCGTCGACCGTGAGCTTTCCGTCTGGGAGAATGAAATCGTTCTGCAGGCCAATGACGAGCAGCGCCTGGTGCGTCTGGAAGTGCGGCTGGTTCTGCGAGATCAGGTCCAGGAGGGACATGGAAGTCATGTTGCCGGCCTCGACACATGCGCTCACGCACACGCACACTACCGGGAGAAATTGGCGGCCGCGTAGGGTCGTTCATCGAAAGGCCGTCGGGCGTTGCACAGGCCTCGCGCGCCGAGTGGCCGAGGGGGGCGAGGGAGAGGGAGAGGGAGAGCTGGAGGGCAGGACAGAGAGGCGGCGTGAAGCCAGCAGCGAGAGACTGGGCCTCTCTATGCATCCCCGGGCGGCGTCGAGGTACGGGCGGCGACGACCATGTGCGAGAGCAGAGTGGGCCAGCGGCCGCGGCACCGATGCGAGGAGCCAAGCGGGATGAATGTGTCTCGATTGGGCGCACGACGCGCAGCGGCAATGGCTGCAGCACTGGCGGGATGCATGCAAACGTCTACCTGTACCGTCGATGATGCGAGGCGACGGCGACTGTTTATGTTCAGACTGACTGAACTGCACTGCTCGGCTGCAACGGCGTCGGGGGGTGCCACTGGGTGCCACTGGGGGCTACTGGGGGCCACTGGGGGCCACTGGGGACCCTCACCGGGCCACTGCGTAACAGACGGCGATCCGCTGGGGAAGATCGAAACGCGTCGGACACACTGTGCGCTCCATTCTCTCGTCACGCTGCAATATTTTTTTTAGATCAATAAAGCAGTCGCATGGCAGGCTGGTCGCCGTCTGTGCCCCCATGCCACCTGCATCCACCTACATGATTACATGGCCAAGGTCGGCGTCTGCACTTGCAATCTGCTCAATCATACAGTACATTCACACTCCACCGGTACCCTCTCTCCTCCTCGCCGCGCCATCTCACAGGGTTTCGTAAGAGGCACTGTCGCCCGTAGCGCGCAATTTACTTCGCAGGCCACTCCCCTCCGCCCTCCTGGGACCGGCGGCGCAATATAATACGCCTGCAGGCCTCGGAGGTATTGCCATGAGGGAGGATGAGGACATGACATGCATGCGGACGTCGTCACCCGTGCTGCCCACGCCTTTTGCCGCCCGCGCCGCAAATCACGTCTCTGATCTAGATGCGCCTAGCGATCGCTCTCCCTTTGCGCCGCATGCCTTAAACCAACCTCCACCGCCCTCACCGCCGTCTCGCGGGTGGGAGCAGCACATGCCAGCCGGCCCGTCGCCGGGCCCGAAGCCCCATGTCCGCCTCAGCACTGTAACTTGATCAATCTTGCCTCTCATATCACTTGCTGAAAAAAGACGTAATCTTCCGACTGCCATCGCCCTTGGCCGCCCTGCCCTTTGCTGCACTGCCGTTACTCGTGGCGCTCCTCGCCTTCTTGGTCGCCGTGACGGGTGACTTGGCCGGCCGGCCCTTATTGGGGGACTGGCTGGACGCTGGGCCCGTCAGGGACCTCCTCCGCTTCTGCGTCGTCGTACCGGCTGCTGTGTCACCAACTTCTTCGTCTTCTTCGCCTTCTTCGCCTTCTTCGCCGCGCTCCCGCTTGATGCCCCGCGGCGTCGTAGACAGTGTCGCTGGAATAGGCAATGGCGCGTTATCTTCGCTACCCTCCACTCGGTCCGAAGTGGTACGCGCCTCACTCACGTCGTGTTCGACTTTGACTTTTTTTGCCTGCGAGTCCTCGAAATAATGCTCGGTCTTCCCGGTTGCCTCGTCGCCCTGCTTGGCCTTGGCGGCCTTTCGTTGGTTCCCGAAGAAGTTGGCGATGTTGTTCTTGTTCTCCGCGCTATCGATGGGCACGACGAACGAGGGCGAGTTGTTGCCGACCTTGCCCACGTCTTTGCTGACCGGATAGCACTCGAGCTCGCCCTCGTACGGCTTGAGGAGCGACTGCAGCTCCCTGCTCCACTCGGTGCGGTTGGGGTCCAGCCATGTCCTGATAGCATCGGAGCCGTTGTCGAGGATGACGGGCATGCGATCGTGGAGAAACCTCAGCTGTTTGTTCGAGTCGGTCGTGATGATGGTGTAGCTATACAACTTCTCGTCCGAGTCTAGACGTGGCCAAGTCAGCTATGACGAGTGTTGGGCACACAGGGCGCGGGAATGTGGCACGCTCGACAAGCATCTAGAAGGCTTTTGATGGCATGGCCTTGCTCGTGAAACTCTGGCAGGCATCCAGCGTCATAACCTTGCCCAACACGGCACCAGTTGAGCTTGCGGTGTGCCAGTGCCACGCATTATCAAGCAGACGGGCGAGACGGGGAGCCTGACCTTCGAACTTTACACTGTCCCACAGCCCGGCAAAGCACATGAGCTGGCCATCCTTGCGTTTGGTAAAGTGCGGCATCTTCTCTTTGCCGTTGTTCTTCTTTAGCCATTCGTAGAAGCCCTGTGCCACGACGATGCAGCGCTTCTTCTTCTTCATGCTCGTCCACATGCCCCGATCATCCATGAGGGAGTCGTCACGGCAGTTTATTGTCTTGAGCATGGATCCGTACTCTGGGTTGCGCTTCGTCCAAAAGGGCACCAAGCCTGGCAGATGGCGCACTATGTCAGTGTCCTGGTCCTGAATCTTGCATGCCAGAGAGTTGCAAAGACAGGGACTCACCCCATTTCATGGATTGCAATTTATATTTGGTGTCCTCGTGCCCGTCTGGTGCAACGACCGGGGTGGATTCCATCTCGTCTGTCTTTTCGCGCTTCTCGTGATGATCAGAGTCCGATGCCGTATGCTCCCCAGGATCGGGACCGTCCGCTCGGTACACCAGCCCATGGTAGCCTGGCGCGAAATTGTACGTCTGGCGCAGACGGTCGTCGTTGGGAGCTTCCTCTACGGGCATGTTGGACTGCTGCAATTGGCGGCGCACCTCGGAGGCCCTCTACGACGACGGTTAGGAGAAGATGTCAAAGCAGACATGAAGACATACTAGGGCCAATACATAGCGGCCACACATTTCGAGCCAGGCGCTCAACCCATCGTTCGCGGTGTGGGCAGAGGTTGAAATGCGGAGGGACGCGTTCACCGCACGGCGATGATTGGCCCCAGAGCCAACGTCATCTTCAGCCCTACGAAGCTTGGGCGCGGGTCGCGACTGACGGCACTGATTGTGAACTTTTGCCATCAACTGCGCCTGCCATTCACCCTTTCACCCCGCCCAATGTCACTCCAGATGAACTGAGCGACATGTTCTCCAGAGCCGTCCCCCGCGCCGCATCGAGGCTTGGGCGTCTGGCGCAATGTGAAGCTCAATCGCAAGCCCATGGATTTTACAAGCTCCCCGCGCGGGCTTGGAGGAGCCCCGTCGAACAGCGGTGCACTCGACGGCACATGTCCTCGATATTACAACAAGCCAGAGATCTGAATAAGGAAAGTCCAGTCCTATTCCCATTCGCCATTGGCGTGTAAGCTGCTCGTGTCCGTGTTCATTCAATTGCTCATATTCTCAGTATCCTCTTGGGCCTCTGCACCGGCGGCATCTACCTTCCGTGGTACTACAAGAATGTCATCGTCAAGCCCTACCACAACTATCCTGAGCCCGTCGCAAAAGAACTGCGTAAAGCCGTCTACTACAGCAAACAGAAGGAGATGGTGGATGCGAACAAGTACTTTACCAGGGCTCTCGCGGAAGCCAGCAGGTGTGGCATGGATCAGTTTAGTCCAGAGATACTCGGAATCAAGCTCGGCATGTCGGGCGCGTGGCAGGTTGCAGGACGATATCCAGCGGCAGCCGAGGTCCTGGAGATTATGCGCTCAGACTGCTGGGACTGGCTCGACGAGCGTGGGGACGCACACCAGACTGACGGCAACCGCACCCGCATTCTCAAAGTTATTGTCGAGCTTGATGTCAGGCTCGGCGAGCTCTACGTCACCCCCTACGTGAACGAGCCCGAAAATGCCGAGAAAGTGCTCGTCGAGGCCGTCGAGACTGCGCTCAACGAGCGGAATCGTCGGACAAAAGACGGCGTAAAGGAAGGAGAGGGAGATTGGATGACGGACGAGGAGCTCGGTGGCACACTGGAGAGTAAGTTGTCTCAGCCCTCCCACGCATAGATCACCGCATCTCGATATCGTGTGCGACGCACGCGTATGTATAACGACTGATTCGGAGACAGCCCTCGGCCATCACTACGAGCAATTCGACGCACACTATCTGGCCACGCCACTGTTTCTGCAGGCACTCGCTTTGTGCCCGCCCACTTCGTGCCATAGTGTTGTACTAAGTATGTCTCGCCCTCCTTGCTGCCTGCTCTACTGATCGGAGGACAGTGAACAACGTCTCCACATGTCTCGCCCAGCAAAAGCCACCGCCAACACTGCCGGCGACATTGTCCAAAGGCTCTACATCATCGGCGAACACCTTTCCGGCATACCCCCCTCCCCCTCGCGCTGTCCTTATCGATCAAGCCCGTCAATGGGCGCAAAAGGCAATTGATCGCGCCGCCACAATAACGCCGCAAGATCGAAATGACGATTGTGATTCCGGCTGCGCAACGGCGACACACAATCTCGGCGAATTCTTGGAGATGGAGGGGAGGGTGAATGAGGCGAGGGCGAAGTACCAGGAAGCACAAAGCTTAGCAAGGTCGGTGGGTTTCAAAGAGGGAGTGGCACAGGCCAAAGAGGCGCTGAAGAGGCTGGACCAGAAATAGAGCGTCAAAACATACCCTGCCCCGATCAAACATTTGATGTGAATTTGACACGGGATTGGAGGCAGCAAAGAGTGTAAAGTATTGTACCATATGTTCAAAATGGAAAAGCTATGCTCTAAATACAGAGACGGGTTCTCTGTCTGTCCAATTCACATCCTGATTCTTCGTATGGTTCCTTGCCGTCTCTCGCGGTACCCTCATTTGCCGCGCCAGCTTCCATTTGTCGTATAACACACTGTCGCCACTAATTGGAGCGGCGCAAGTTGGATTTGCCTATATAAAATAGAGGTACCTCAAATTTGGGCGTTGTGTGCGTTGCCGCGACTGACGTGATTTGAAGCGCGCCGCGGGCTGCCTGGCCACATGGTTCTGGTGTGGACCTTTGTTGGCCGCGAAAAATTTGCTCTTAAACGCAGACAAGAACCGCGAGGGGCTGTTCCCACCGTCATGGAGGCGGTCGATCGAGAGGACGGCAGGGCGGCTGGCAGCTCATCGCTGAAGCTGTGGATAACTCTCAAATGCGCCGGCGCCAGGCTCACCGTGGGCGACAGTACCACAGCTTTGAAATCATGAGAACTACTTTGGAAGGCCGCCTGAGACTATGGCAAAGATACCCAGGCGCGAGGAGAACGCGCGGCGGGGGTGGGGCGCCATATGCTCTCAATAGCTTCATGCGACAGTGCGCTGACAGCAGTGCAAATTCTTCATATTGGCATGGAGAAGGCTATATAAGAAGATTTGAGACCACGGCAAAGGATACATGGGCGCGAGGAGGGCATGCGGCGAGGAGGGAGTGCAGTATGCTCTCATTAGCAGCATGCGACAGTGCGCTGATACGAATGCAACTCCTACATATGAACATTGAGAAGGTTATAAGAGCTTTTATTATTCTATATAGCTTCATGCTGCTACATGGAAGTACTCTCTGCAAAGGTATTGCGACAGTATTGTGCGGTGTGCGGTGTGCTGTGTGGGCAGCACCCACCCAACAACCCCTCAACACCAACACCAACCCACATCTCTTCCTCAAGACCATCCTCAGTAGAATGATGCTCAATGAAAAGAAAGCCCAAAGGGCAGCCACCAAAAATTTTACCGATAACACCTCCGAAGAAGTGTCAGACCATCCACCATCCACAGTGTGCAATGCAGTGGCAGTTGGCCCCCCAGGGAGATTCATGAGCCTCCCCAGAGCCGATAAGGTAAGTATGAGAAAAGAAAAAGAAGAGGGAAGGAGGGGGGGCGGCATGCCTTTATACCTCTCGAGGGCGCACCCTGGATCACACGGCGCTAGTGGGCGCTGGATCACCGCTGGATCACCGCTGTAAAGGGAAGGGTAGAGAAAGTTTGGGTTACCGCATTGAGTAGGAGGGGCAGAAAAGGTTGCCGGATTGGGAGATATGGAGTGGGCCCGGGGGAGGGCGGCGGGCGGCGGCCTGCTGCCTCGGTTGCTGGGGTTTCACGGCGAGGCGCGGGCGAGGCAAGGAGTCACAAGTGATAGGGCGGCTGATCAGGCGGCTCTCTCAGGTGATTTTGTTCTTATCACCTGGGTAAGAGTCAGAGTGTGAGTCAGAGTGTGGTTCTAGTCATTCGGGCCTGTATCGAGAGCCGAGGCAGCTTGGGTTGGGGGTCACGTTCACTTTGTGTACATCCACACTGTATAGTGCGGTTGGAAGTGTTATAACATTCGCTTGAGAGTCTTTTCTTACTGTCTGTTCTATTGTTGGGGGCGATACGCGTCTGGGGAGATTCTACTTGAGCAGTGTCTGGCCGCCAGGGGTGCAGTGAAGCGCCGGCCGCGCAAACAAACTCCCACACGACTACGCACTGGCTGTAGATATATGCTGATAAATGGTGTTGACAATCCTTCTTGAATACTCTGCTCTACTGAATCCTGGCATCATCTCCGCTTCCTGTGAACCCAGTCCCCGACCCCCCGCCCTCTCGTCCTCGTAAGCTTGCGGAGGGGTTTCCCTCGCACCTAGACAGCAGCGCCGCCGGCCATGAAAAGAGCTCCATGATCGTTGCCTCATGCTTATCTCCTCAAAGACACAATCTCCCCACGATTCGGCCACCCGTTCTCCCATCTCGCGAACGTCCCTCCCCCTTGCGACTCTGGCCACACAATCGGCATCTCCGATACGAATAATGGGAAGCGGCAGATCCGTGGGTGAGCTTAAAGGCTCTGCAGGCGTACCAAACAACAAAGCCTCAACAATACGAGCTTGACATTCCTTCCTTCGTACAATTCGAGCGACACACTAGAGGTAACGTTTGAGGCTGCGAGGTGGTGGCTGCTGTATTTAGTGCGAAGAAGGCGGGCACAGAGCGTCAACTTCCCTGAGCGGGAGAAGGGTTTTGGAGACAAATAAGGCGCCCTGGATTGAGCAGATGGCAGAGAAGAAGTCCGTACTGCTGTCCTCGACTTAAGACAGAAGTGTTGGCGACTGCAGAAATGATGGTTGAAATGTATTCGACAACATTATGCTAGCTAACATATGTTCTGTGCTAGCCACATTGTGTGCTAAGAGTGGTGGTCACAATTATTCCTCGTCTCGCATCGTCGCGCGTACTGATCTCGCATTCGGTCTTCGACTAGAAATGAATGGAAAGTACTTGAGCAGTCTCGTGTCAATAAGCCCACCAAATGCTTGCCCACGGCCCAGAAGGCAGTCCCTGCGTTATCTTCCATGGCTGCCCGAGACTCGTTGTTTCGCTGGAACTTTGAGTATCCGCGTGTTGATTCTGGCCTTCCAAGTTGTCATCAGAGGCAAGGTTTGTCGTAGCAACTCCTTCTATATCATCTGCAAACGACGCCGGACCCGTGGCATCCGTATCTAGCCAAGACGTGCTTGAATCCTCACTCTGTATGCTTCGGATCAAGTCGTTCAGCGCTTTTCTTTCAACTTCGACCGGCTTCCTTGTTCCTGTAAAGTACGTGTCGCGTTGGTGATAGAAGATGGTCCAGCAATTGGATATTTCTGAGCTAGTGAGAACAAGAACAAGGTGATGGTTTACTGCTCGTTGGATTATCTCCATGATGAGGGTGCTGCCGCTTCTTGCAGCGTGCTCGACAATCGATTCACCATTGTTATCGCGATGAGCCAGTGAAGTACCTCTTTTGATCAATGTATCGACAACCGCCTCGTTGTCGCAGCTAATTGCGTAGAACCCTGCAGTTTGTCCGTTCTGGTCCACTGCATTAATTTCCGCCCCATAGTCGAGCAACACATTGCAGATTGATGGTTGTGGGTACTTTGTAGCTTCCATGAGACATGTGATCTCCATTTCTTCACTTCTATTATTCGGATCTGCGCCATGCTCTAGAAGAAGGGTGACAATGCCTGGGTTTACTGGATTGGTTCTCAGCGAGAAGAGCAGCGCACTTCGTCCAGTATCGTCTGCAGTTCGAATTTCAGCGCCAGCGTCGAGGAGCTTTTGGCAAAGCTCCACTGTGCTCCATGCCGCTGCGTACGAGAGGGCCGAGATTCCGCGAACGCAGCAGTCGTTTGGATTGGCTCCATATTTGAGAAGGAGAATGACCGCCTCAATGTTGTTCCGCTTGGCCGCCCAAATGAGTGGAGTATACTGCTCCATATCCCTGCCGTGGACAAGTGAGCGATTGGACTCCAATTGTTCCTGGAGGTCATCATGCTGTAGTCCCACGATGATCTTGTGCACCGCGTTGAGTCGAAGGATGTCTGCGTTATGAATTGATTCGACTGACGCGCGTACGTTTTGATATGCATCAACCATCTCAGGGCAGTCGAGCAACACGCGAAATGCCCGTTGAGCGAGAGTGCTAGTATCGAGTCTCAGCGTAGACATAAGTCTTTAGGGCGTGTACTTACATCCTGAACGGATTCTGAGTCCCCAAGTCCAAGCCTGCTGCCAACAACATCCCGCACATGTCATCTCGGCCACCTATAAGAGCGCACTGCTGTGTATTAGCGTGCGTTCACTCAATTGAACGAATTTGTTCAGCAGGTGTAGCAACTCACTTCGAACAAGGACATGCCACGGTGATTGACGTCAATCGGTGCAATTCCGTTTTCTCGCATGAAGCGTTGTGCATCCTCAACATGGCAATACAATATGATCTACTTCAGCTGATTCTGGATTCGGCCCTTTGCGATCACGCGTGGTATTCTCAGAGTCCATGACGCTCCAATGCCCCGCAGGTCGTTCCACCCACCGGAGATCGATACACCATAGGGCAGCGCCCACGTTGGAAAGTAGTACTCGAAGTAAACGTTGTTTGAGATGCTGTCTACAGGATAATCTGAGCAACAGTTGCAGTCGGTGAAGCAAGTAACGGGTGTTCTGACGTATTGAAAGTACAGCGAGCCGATGAGTCGGCGAAACCATTGTGGTGTACCAAGTTCGAAAGTCTTGTGGCAATTGCAGCCACATGTAGATTGACACGTCTTGGTCAACAGCTGTGTTTGAAAGACCAGCAGGGAGCGATGGCTCTGGGGCGAAATTGATGCAATTTGAGAGACAACGCTGGGGCCTCTTTCCAATAATTTCCTCCTGGAATTTGGGTCGCTTTTTGTCGATGCAAAAGCAGATCTCGGCTCGCCATTGTCTCGAGAGTTGACTGCTCCAACGTTGATATTCTTGATACAGAGAATCATTGAGGTCTGCATGCTTCTAAATGAATGTCTGTCAGAATATTTCTGCTTGCCTCGGAGCACACTCACTTGATTGAGGCAACACTGGTTGTCGTGAGCATTAACAGTATGTCAAGCTTGATATTGACAAGGTTCTGTCGCAGGACGTCTACTTTTCTCTGCCCATTGCAGAAGATTTCCTGAACCTTAGCGCGACGTCTTAGCCTCGCCTGAGTATCGGGCTTGCTGTCTGGGCCTATTTGAATTTGAGACTGGACAAAAAGCTGAATCTCGTCGAGTTGCGCATGAGCGCGAATGCAGAGGCTGTTCACTAGCCCAATTATATGCGCATCTCGAATATGCTGACGCTCAACTTCAGCCTGGACAAGGGTGAGCGTGACTTGAAAGTCTACGACCTGGATGTTCGCGTCAGTTGTTGCTTCAGCGCATACACAAATTTGCATAGGGAACCTACTTCGTTCAAGAGAGCTACGTAATTCTCACGCAAGATTCGGAATCCTAATATTGTTTTGAGACTTTTCTCGACGGTACCTGCGGCACTGATGACGGCTATAATACCAGCTGTTATAGAAAGTGGATCCATGAATTCAATTTCCGTGCACTGAGGCAGCGCAGATAGAAGTTGAAGCAAAATCCAAGTCTGATGCAACGACGAAAGCACATGAAATATCGCGGTTCGATGATTTAGATACATTGGTAATCATGAGAGATATGATGATCGACCTTGGGTGAGCTAATTTAGTCGCCGACTCTGCGCTGTAGTGAAGCGGATGGCACGGAGGATTCGTGATGGGGCGAAGGGCGTGGAGAGATCTGCTGTGACACCATTAGGAGACACCCCTGCACCGCGTCTTTCTGACAGCGCAGAGTGACATCCGAGAAAATCAAAGCTGGAAATGATTCATTGCTAAATGGGCGGGATACGAGGAACTTTCGAAACCCTGTTATTAGCGCTGGAGAAGACGAGCAACTTGGGAAAGCTTGCAGATATGAACTTGGAAACGCTGCAAAACCAAATTACGTATTTACTTTCGTTACTGCGGGAATGCAGCTCCGTCGCCTCTGAGATCGCTCGCTCCGCTCCATACCATGTCTCCGTCGATATCGTCGAAATGCTGCCTGATGATCTGTCCGCGACCAAACATTGCTCTCTCGTAGCCGCTGAGCTGCTCAATGTTGTGACCAAGCGCCCGTAGCTCTTTTACGACTTGCGGGTGGATGCCCTCTTCTAGGTAGATTGTTGCATCTCCAAGAGTGCCGTCTTCTTTTGGCATACCTGCTCCAATACAAAAGCGCGGAGAGTCCAATGCGGCCTGCGGGTCTAATTTGAACACTTCTTGATTGAGGAGGACCTGGACGTGCCCTTGGGGTTGCATGAAACCACCCATGACGCCATACACACTATGAAGGCTCTGGTCTTTCGGGTAGGTGACAAGTCCTGGGATGATAGTATGATATGGGCGCTTCCTCGGTGCCAGGACGTTGGGATGGCCCTCTGTTAAGCTGAAGTTTGCGCCTCGGTTTTGAAGAGTGAAACCGCAGCCTTTGGGGATGATTGCTGTGCCAAATCCACCATAGTTGCTGTTGATGAACGAAATGGCATTGCCTTCTGAGTCGGATGCGCAAAAGTATACAGTATCGCTCTGGAGATGGGCGGGAGAGCCGTGGACTGGGGAGGAAATCGTCTTCTTTGGATTGAAGAGCTTCGCACGTTCTGCAAGATAGGACGACGAGATCAACTCTGCCGAAGGAACTTTTACGACATTCGGGTCGGTCACGAACCAATGTGCATCAGCAAAAGCAATCCGTAGAGCCTCGATCGTTGCGTGCAGATGCTTGGTCGAGTTGTGGTCGTCTGGACTCCACCTCGAGATCTTTCCAGTCTTCTCTAGCTCCTGCAGGATGCCAAGTGCCATCAATGCCACTATACCTTGACCGTTTGGTGGGTGCTCCCAGAGCTCTATACCGTGGCCTCCTGTTTGTTCGCCAATGCCTTGCCCGGTATACTTTAGAGAGATGGCGTCGACTGGTTCGGAGCCCACGTCGGCGTGGTTTTTGAGATCATCCAAGGTCAAATGGCCCCCAAGATCTGAGACGACCTTGACAATCTGTTCCGCGACCTCGCCTTCATAGAAACCTTTCTTACCATGTTTCGCAAGCAGCTTGAAGGTATTCGCCATGGTTGGGTTTTTCATCATCTCGCCAGCCTTTGGTGCTCGACAGCCGTCTTTTGCAGCGGGATCTTTCTTCAGCATTTCAGATCCGTTTGGAGAAGCCCTTCGAATCTCTGCCTCGCTATTCTTCCACTTCGATAGTTTAGCGACAAATTGTGGGATATCAATTTCGACGCGGGAACTCACAAAGGTAGCAGAGAGCTCTGAAACCGGAAAGCCTTTTTCGGCGAGTTCGATCGCAGGCTCTAAAACGTCTTCCATTGTAACCTTACCGCTCCCAAACTTTTGCACAGTGTCTATCCACCCAGCAGGAGCTCCTGGTACGGTTACGGCGTGCACACTGTTCATTGGAATCTTGCCCTGCTTGCCGTCTGGAATCTTCAAGTCTTTGCGAATTTGTTCGAGCGTGACTTTTTCTCCAGAGCGTCCGGATCCATTCATTGCGTGAACCTTCTTGGTCTTGGCATCGTAGAAAAGACAGAACATGTCCCCGCCGATGCCCGTTGAGCCTGGCTCAGTGACATTGATGGCGGCAGCTGTGGCCACAGCAGCATCCTGCAGTTTTTTAGCACCCCATTTGCACTCAGATATCAATTGGGTCATACCGCAGCATTTCCACCCTTCCGAAGTATTTCTATGCCTGCAGCAGCAGCGAGTGGTTGCGTGCATGATACAATACCTTTTGTACTGTGAACAACAGACCTTCGACTTGGAAAGCGCACAAATTGAGGATTAGGATTGGGGTAGATCCCGGACAAAGCTTTGCTGGGCGTCGTGGCGGACCGCTGGGGAGGTGGGGGAACGCGGGGCTTGGAAGGGTTTCGTTGACGCAATGATCTCTTCATGGTCGCGGCACATGGAACGAATTGATCGAGTTGATTTAATGGTAACGAAGCAGTGATTTAAAACAGAGATCATAGATAGGCTAACGAAACACCTCGATAGGTAGCCCATGGCGGATATGAACGGAATGTTGCGTGCCGTTGGCCCTGCCGAACCATCGTGGTGCATGTGTGCTGTCTCCGCATATCGGCGGTCACCTCGGGAAGACGGTGAACAATCTTTACGTAAGGCACAAAACCACAGGCCGACATGTGGGTTTCCGAACTGGAAGGAGAGTGGCTGCGAGATGTGAATCTTCAGATGAAGTCATCACGTGGAGCGCGTCACGCCAAGCCGGGTCGCATTTGGCATTTCGCGCGTCTTGGTTGATGATTTTTGGTGGCTCGAACGCGGGACGAGAGACAACCATGAGGACTGTCCCGTGGGTCTGCCGTTCCTGTCTTTTGCGAATATCTCGGACATTGACTCGACGAAATGTTCGATACCAGTCTTCGTGTATGATTGTCCCGAGGTTGGAGGCAAGGAAGCGCTGACATGGTGTAGCTTCCACGCCGGAATCTGTGCCCTCAGCATTGCTCGCCCGGGCTCGATCTATTGCCGCCGAACATCGACAGTTAAACGAGAAGCTTGCCAATGGCTTCGACGCTCGTGCCGCAAAGCAATTGGGTCAATATGGTCCTGTCATTACCGCTCTGAACGAATGGCAATCGGCGAGTGAGGTTGGAACATGTATGCTGCAGCATGTCACGTCTCTTAACTGATACTTGCGTATAGTCCATGACAGAGCTCACTTCGCTGATCCACGATCCGACAACCGACCCCGAGCTGCTTGCCCTCGCATCAGACGATCTAGAAACTACCCGTTCACACCTCGCCGATGCCTCCCATAGCTTGATTAGCGCCCTCGTACCCGTACACCCGTTTGCACATCTTCCCTGTCTGATCGAGATAAGGCCTGGAGCTGGAGGTTCCGAGGCTGCCATATTTGCTGGCGACCTCCTTCGAATGTACCAGTCGTTCTGCAACCGAAATAATCTTCGTGTAACACTACTCAAATACGAGAACGCGGATGGCACAGCAGAAGCAGGAGCTCCTCTCTCCGAAGCTATCATTGAGGTGGATTCGGCTGGTGCCTACGGTGTTTTCAGATGTGAGGCAGGCGTGCACCGCGTTCAGAGAGTGCCTGCAACAGAGACCAAGGGCCGGACGCACACGAGCGCAGCGTCAGTCTTAGTACTGCCGAGTATTCAAGACAACGCGTCAGGAGAAGAAAATATCGATGACCCTGACAGCGACTACTATGTCGATCTCAAGGAGGTCAAGGTTGAAATTATGAGGGCTGGAGGCGCCGGTGGGCAGCACGTGAATAAGACAGAATCCGCTGTGCGCCTGACGCACATACCTACAAACATCACTGTCTCCATGCAGGACTCGAGATCCCAGCCCAAAAATAAAGAGAAGGCCTGGCAGCTGCTGCGTTCGCGCCTAGCGCAGACCAGAAGAGAGAAGAGAGAAGAGGAAGCGGTGGCCATTAGGCGAAGCGTCGTGGGAGTTGCAAAGATGGGTCGTGGAGACAAGATCCGAACCTACAATTGGAACCAACAGCGGGTTACGGACCACCGGAGCGGTATGACAGTGCATGGCCTAGATGATGTGATGGGTGGTGGCCAGACCCTCGATACCGTAATGGAAAGTGTGCGCAGCTGGCTAATGGAGAAAGATGTGGAGGCACTTATTGCAGAAGAGGAGGGGGGCACAAGAAGATGACACGCATATGTGCATGCCGCACTAGATACCATGTGTTCTTGCCTACTCGCATCAAGCAACGTCTCAATTTTGTGTTTCGCCCAGTTAGATCACCACCAACCTTCTACCATCACAGGAGCCTATGATGTTGGATCATCGCCTCCACATCTCGAGCAGCGCCACACGGTCACCACACCTGGATCCTCAGTCACGGCTCGTTATGTACTCCGTCTGTTTATGAGATACGCATTCTGGACTTGGACATCTGCACATACCCGAGAGCAAGCAAATTTGAATGAAGGTGATCTGAACCTATCCCACGGTTGTCTACAAGTATCTGTCAAAGGATTTGAAGCCATTGACATACCCTGACGCGTGTTTTCCCTGGATTTTATTTTGCGAGGACTGCCGCAAGATCGCCGACATTTCCCGCGACGTGCCGTTCTAGATCCATTCAGTCGAGACCCTGCCGTCTCGATTTACGCGATAGAGTGTGGCGTCGAGACTGTTCAGTTTAAGGGAATTCGCCCGACCCTATGGTTTTATACGCAAGTGGAGTCACCGGGACCTAGCCAAGCGACAACCTATTGAGAAGCCTACTGCCCGACTGACTTGTAGAACCCGGGAATTGGGCTTTCACATACGCAAGAGCTCTGAAAATCCTCGCCGCTTGTCATCGATTAACGATTGCGGCTGCATCGCGTCAGAACTCTGGGGAACCCAGGTTTCGTATTCTAGATTAGCTATGACCGTACACGTGCCTAGCGCAGGCAATCTCGGCTTACAGACTCATGATCGGGCATTTTTTGTTTCAGAATAAGGGAAAAGGCTGGGGTAGTCCTGGAATCCAGGAAGGCACTCCATCAATTGTGCATCTTCTAGAAGCAGGCGATTCATGTTAAATTGGGGAGTTTCATTCCATGTGATCCTCCACAATGCCAACAGTTCCTTTTCCGACAGCCACGAAACCAACTTCGAGCGCCTGGATGTGCTATCGATACAAAAATCTCATTCCCTCGGATATGCTGAGACATGTGGGGGTAGCCTGGGAAGATTTTCGGTTGTGGCCAATCGCGATGCCGCATTTTGAACTCCATCGCAATAGTCGAGTCAGCGGATCGTCTACCCAAGAACAACCACGCGCGTGTCAGAGTCATGAAGTGAGGCCACAATAGCATCCCCCGCACTCTCCACAGTCTAGCTAAGCCGTCTACCCCAGAATGTCCCCACATTGGTCCACCCACCTGAGAGACACTAGCAAACACGGCGTGGACTTTGTGGCAACAAGTGTGCGATCTAGATCCAATGGTGCGCGAGGTGAGCTTAGCTGAGAGTACCATCTTGACCATATAGGATCGTCCTTTGGCCCCTGAGAGGCCTTCCTCATTAGTTCAGTCTCCCTACCTTTTCTCTAACCAACGTCCGCGCATATTCCTTTACTCTTGTACTATGACAACTCATATCAATGATTATGCCGGGAGTCCAGGGAAAGACGAGGAGAAGCAAAGCATCACGCATATCGAAAAAACTCACGATTCGCCTGCCAATAGATCGCTCAACCTAGAAAAGCAGCAGACTTTGGAGAGTATCGATGTCACGAATCGCAACGCCTTTAAAGGAGATGAGTCGGACGGACGAGTAACATGGACACCTCGAAGCATCGCCGCTGCGATTTTCCTCGCAGGGCTTTACACTGGTAAGAAATTATCCCAAGCAATTGATTTTGAATGCTAATACTTCGTAATCAGGCTCCCAGGTCATACTTTACTTCACTGGAGGCTCCATAGGGTTCATAGAAGAAGACCTCGGCCTATCGCGGGGCTCTGCCTGGCTCCCGACTGCCAATATTCTTGCCATTGCTGCCGCATGTCCTTATGCCGGATATCTCCAAGACCTGTTTGGCAAGCGTTACATTGCTCTCTTCGGCTCCCTTTGTATATGCATTGGATGCGCGCTCGTGGGAAGTGCCCACTCATTTGGACAAGCTCTAGCTGGTATGGCCATTTCTGGCATTGGTGCTGCTGTTGGCGAACTCACAGGACTGGCCGGGTAAGCTCTAATATCCCGTGGACTGAGGCGAGCCTAACACCCATAGACTTGCCGAAGTCGTTCCTGTGAAGCATCGGGGCTATTCACTGGCACTCCTGGCGGCATTTGTCATCCCATTCTGCCCATATCTAATGTATGTGGAGATGTGGTCGCATCACGATACCAAAATAGGATGGAGATGGGGGCCTTGGGTATCTTTGTGAGTGAGACCGTTTCTGATGGGTTGTCGAAGTCCCTAACAGCTTAGGATCTACAACGGCATCATGGGCATCGGTCTCCTATGCACATATTTCCCCATCAATCAAACTCGTGCCGATGGCTTTTCTCGCATGGCCATCTTGAAAAAGATTGACTATGTTGGAGGTGTCCTATCCATCATGGGCCTGACACTTTTGTGAGTTTCAGAACTTTTCATGAGATGGATAATCGACTAATAAGAGCCTTAGCCTGGTTGCGTTGCAAAGCGGTGGCTACACTCACCCCTGGGCTTCTGCATATGTCATGTGCACTCTTCTCATCGGCCTAGCCCTTATCGCCGCTTGGGTCATCTTCGAATGGAAATTCGCCAGACACCCAATGGTTCCTAAGGAGCTCTTCAAGGGCCAGCGCATCGTCGCTCTTGCCTACGTCATCGCATTCGCCGCGGGGATGAATTTCTTTTCTATCCTCAATTTCTTTCCCCTCCTGTTCACGAACGTATACGACCCCGTCCCGGTCCAGATCGGCCTCAAGGGTATTCCTCCCGCCTTCACGACCACCATTGGTGCCGTTGGGTTCAACGCAGCTCTATCTATATTTCCCGCCCGCAGCCGCGAGATCCTTTTAGTTGCTCTCTTCTTCATGACCGCGTTCGGTGGCTCTCTTGCCGCAGCAAACCCTACCAACCCCAAGATAACCGTCGCTCTCGGTTCTTTGGCTTCGTTCGGTATCGGTGGTGTTGTGGTCCCTGCTGCCACTATAGCTATGATAGTCACTCCAGACTCCGTCATCACAACGGCAGCCGCGCTCTCGCTCTCCATTCGCACTGTCGGCGGTTCCATCGGCTACTCGATCTACTACAACATCTTCGCAACCAAACTTGGTCAGAAATTGCCCACATACGTCGCAGAGTATGCTATCAAGGCTGGTCTCCCCCTCGCATCTGCTGAGCAGTTTGTGGGCACCTTCTTGACTGCACCAGAGGAGCTTTCCACTGTTCCGGGAGTCACTCCTGCGATTATCGCCGGAGCCACGAAAGGTACTCAGTGGGCTTACAGCGACAGCTTGAAATATGTTTGGTTCACCAGTGTTGCTTTTGGAAGCATGGCGATCATCTGTTGTGTCATGTTGCCCAGCACGAAAAAATATCAGACGAATCGTGTTGCGGTCCAGATTTGAGGGCGAAGTTTGCCAGGCTTTGAATGCTTTGGGTACTTTGGGTGCTTTCGGTGCTTTTGAAGGGCTGAGTTGAACTATACCTCAGCGCTTATGCGGATAGAGTAGCAAGAATTGGAATGCCTTCACCCTGTATGCGGGGTCATACTCGGGGAGCTGCGTCGCTCACGTGACCCAGCCTTTCCTGTGGGATTCTCTCCTCTTATCAACCCACTTCCTTGCCACTCATGGTACTTTTGCCCCAACTGAAATCCAAGGCGAATGCGGTAACTCGACGCCCTTCCCAGCCTCTTGGTTTCGAGTCGACGCCCTCACGCCCTCCAAGCACCGCATGCACGCCGAAGCGAGCTATACCAAGTCCGGCGCCCTTTTGGCAAGGCGTAGCCAATGGATATCATCAAACGCAAGGTGACACCGACCCGAGCCTGAGTTACCCATCTCTAACTTGCAATAGGACAGCGCCGCTTTTGTACGACTCCAGTCCTGCATGGCTGATTTGAAAGCCTTCTCATATTGCCACGCATCACTGGCCTCGAGACGCGATCAAACCCGGAGTCGAGTCAAATAAGAGTGGCTCGGCCGGCATCAGAACGCCCACAGACTTGACAGACGGACATTGACCACATAGTGCGTTCTACGGGCAGCCGAAAAGCGGCACGCGGCTAGATTACGCCCGCTGCATGCGCCCCACGCAGCGTGATGAACCTTGTTCCGTCACGGTCGCATTAATTAAGCCTTATGTCCCATAAAAACGCGTTTCGAAGCCTCCGACCACACGCTCGCTATTCCGCACGCCCATCGGGGTTCCCCCGCAATTCGTCTCACAGCATGTCATGGGGGAGCGACGAAATCCTCTCGACCCGTCGTGTTTCGCCGTATCCTATGCTCTCGGTAATCGCCTGATAGAGCTCTATCGACATGACTGTCCAGAATCGCGACGGTTCAAGGTTATTGCCCGCGAGATCCAGACATTTCACGCTTCGTACCAAATGATCCGCCCGTTCCTTCAAGAACCAATAGTGTACTTGTCTGCTACGTGTTTGGACATGGTACAGAATATTCACGATGCCTCAACGGCCATTTGTGAGGGCATAGCGCACGATGTACGCCGGTTGAAAGATGATATCAAGACGGGCTTACGCAATAACCGAAAACGCGAAAACTCATTCTTCTTCGCTGGAAAACGTTTCGATCAGAACAAGCATATCAAAAAGTTTTTCGACAAAAAGAACAGATATTCACTGGAGCGATTCCAATTACGATATTTCTGCATGCTGCTGTCATTGATCCTTGCGGTACTGGTGTAAGTCAAGTCAAGGTGCAGCAACCTGGCCGATGCTAAAGACCATCCAGATACGCGCAACAGATCCACGATGATGACGACGCCGTATCGTTTGTTGACACGTCGTCCTATATGATTGGAGACCTCCATGAAGCTTTGGCAGACCTAGAGGAAAAGGAGACAGATGAACGGACGAGAAGGCGGATACCAAATCTACCTGTGCAGGCTTCACATATTTGGCGCGGTTTTCCTTTCGCCCTTCAGCCGGGAGACAATGTCTCTCCCTTGCGAAGACTTATGACCCTCTGGGTTAACCCGGAGGCACAATGGGCAAGTCACCCAACTGCCGATGTAGCAACTGCGCGGGACACTATCCGTCAATGGAGAGAACGCAATGAGCAATTGCAAGCGGAACTTGGACGCCTATATCGAGATAATCAGCAGTTGTCCATTGACAATGAAGATTTAACGGCAGAGAATTCTCGCCTTAGGGCAGATCAAGCTGAGGCAGATGCTACTCAGCAAGACCTCGAGCAGATCATCGAAGCTTTGCAGCAAAGCATAACACAATTAAGAGATGAACTAGCCAAGGAACGTAATAACGGATATGAGCAAGAACACCACGTCAGGCAGTATCGGTCTGATAAGAATCACCTAAAACGGAGACTCGCCGAGGCTGCCGCCGAGAGAGAGGATGCAGAAGATCGAGCTCGAGGCGCATTGAAAGATTACGAAGACCTTTCCCATGAATTCAGAGAATTCAGAAGACGACATGGAGAGGGGTGCCGTGGACAGGATCGTGGCAGACGCCCGTCCCGACGTAATATGTCTCCCGGGCTGGGGGGCCCTCCCTCCACGTTCGAGACACGAGGCTACGCGGACAATCGTCGCCGCCAATCTTCTTCACGTAGACCAAATGTGACGTCTAGCGGATGGAATGCTGGAAACGGACAGAATCATGCCCCCGATTCGCCTCCCGCTCCTCCAATCCCATACCGTTCGAGGCCCTTTCGAGCTGAGTTGGATGCAGACGAATAACCTTGCTTGGACTTGATGAAGGATTCACGACGTAATGATGGTATGATATCGATATCCCTCGGGTAACTGCACGGAACAGAGCCGCGATTAGCATTCATCACTTCGATTTAATTGCTTCAATGGTTTGTACATGTTTTTGAATGCCTTCAGCCTAGATGGTTCTTTTAAACCAACCTGGAAGGACGTCGTAAAGCTGCGTCCCAAAGCTGATCCCGATTCTAATCCCCGGCGCCGCTCGTGCCGTTGTTGTGAAACATGTACCGCTGTATTAATAAGTGCTACCATGTGCTACGAACCACCACACTGTTCTTGTGGCAATTCTCGGCCACTAGCTTACCGAATGGAAAGCAGTGGAAGGCGCAAGAGCGGCAGCAGCTGAAAGGAGCGGGCGACCGGTGAAGCGGGGTGGTGTTGCTGCCTGACTCCCTCGCCCTCATTGGCTGCCTCTGCGTCGTTCGTTGGCTCAGAGCTCAGCATCCGACGACCTCGAACTTTCGGCCGCTGCGCCCACCTGCAACTTTCATGCACTCGTCTGCACTCCGTCAAGGCATTCGATCAGGCAGCACGTCACGCATGCAACCCATGCTTCGCCCCATCCGGTCTTCGAAGAATTCTTGACTTGCGTCTGCCTAAGCCGCGTTAACACAATGAGGGTGGGCACGCGCACAGCGCGCTATATAGTTCCCCTATCATGCCACCTTATCTTGTCTTGTAGCCAGTCCTCAGGACGACCTGACCCGATATCAGTTTCGTCGTCATGGCATCCACCTTGATCTCCCCGGCCTTGAGGCAAGCTGCCGACCTCAAGGTCGACGAGTTCTACCGCGAAAAGGAAGCTTTCAAGAAACATTACCAAGACAACTCCGCCATCATCGCGGCTGGAGACGATACGCTCAAGCGGCTTTCCATTCTTCTTGAAGGAATCACCAAGCTCTATCCCCACATCGAAGACGACGACGATCTCGAGACGACGAGACGATACATCGAACAGGCCCAGAATGATCAATCAGTTTCCGAATCAAAGCTTCAAAATCTCGAAAAGAAGCTCATGGAGAAAGTCACGCTTCAAATGAACCGTCTCGAAGTGACTTCGCTCCATGTCGACATCCTCCAAGAGGCAATGTCTCCCAACACCTCGATTCCTTCCATGGCCACCAAGCTCGAGAAGACTATACTTGAAGATGGATTCGAGGTGGTAGAGAACGAACTAGAGGATGTCTTTGAAGCCTTCGAAAAGAATACGTTCAAATCCAAAGACGTTCAAGTCGACGAACTGAATAGCTATCTCGATGAGCTTTTTGATGGCGACAACGGCAAACAGGCACTGCAGTATCTTCGGGAAGATATCACCGAGTATGCCAATAGCATTTCCAATGGCACAGAACACCTGGACGAGGAGACACTTGAATGGTGTATTAACAATCTGATCAGCGAAGGCATGATCAACGACGACACGAAAGCAACTCTTCAAAGGTATCTTCAGTCACCGCAAGCTATCCGAGAAGTGAAGAGTGCCTTGAACATGAAATCCATCCGTCGCTGGAATTGGAAAGACGCGGACAAGGGCCTCCCTCTTACGGTTCAGCAAGACTCTAATGGTAGACATTGCATCGGAGTGGACGAAGACATTGTCGACTTGCTCTTCTTGCACACACTTTCTATCAGCTTTGGCATCAAGCTCAAAGAGTGTTTGACCGATCTTGTCCTCGACGGTTCTGTCTGGGCTCGCAGCAAGCCGATTCCACCGGAGGATATGGACAAACGAGACTACTATCTCCTCAATCCAAGACCAACACACAGGAAACCCGGTACAAAGTATACCGTCTGTACAATGTGCCACGACCCATCTCCTGTTATGACGCCTGCACCAATGCCGCCCATGGCGTATGCTCCACCCCCTCCCCCAATGGTAGAAGTTGTGAGACGTCGAAAGACGAAGAGGAGAATACGCCCATCTGCACCCTTTGTCGGGTTCCACCTTGAAGAAGAGCGGTTCAGGTACTACATGCGCCACTTCTTCCTGAAGCGATTGCCCAACCGGGTTGGGGCCAGCCCAGAGATCACCCCCCTCAAGGAGACGCAAGCAAACTTGATCAAACACCTAGCTACTGAGCGCAGAGTGCAAACAGCTTTCAATAGCGGGGCGGGGTTTATCACTACCAACTTCGGGTCCTTTGCTTCGTTGTTGCCTCATAAGACCATCCTCACCCTGCTCAAATTCATCGGCATGCCCCAGCAGTGGCTCGATTTCTTCACGAGGTTCTTGGAGGCCCCGTTGAATACCAGTCTGCTCAATAACGGAAACTATGTCGTCACCCGCAAGAACGGTCTTACCTCTGCTCATGGTATGGAACCTTTGCTCAGCGAGCTGGTCCTGTTCTTCCTCGACTTCTCGGTCCACAAGAAAACCGGCGCGTACTTGTATCGTCTGCGAGACGAGATGTACGTCCCGTGCACAGCGAATGAGGTAGAGCCTTTCGTGGATGCAATCAGTCAATTCAAGCGCACCATGGGTCTCGAGACAGATCACGAGATTGCTTGGGGACCTATATCGATTGGATTCCTCGATTTCAAATGGTACCTTGCTGACCCTGTCAACTTCAAGATCAATATGAGCAGAGTCGAGGTAGAGGCATGCTGGGTCAAGAAACAGCTTTCTGCCTGTACCACCATTCTGGAGTGGATCCGGGTATGGAACGAAACCATGGGTATCTACGCCGCACACAACTTCGGTCCTCTGGCAGAGGTGTTTGGCAAGGCGCACCTCGACGCCGTCACGGGAGCCTACAATCGCATGCACGAAATCATCTTCGACGGCAGCAACCTCACGGCTCACTTGATACATCTCCTCACCACTCGTTTCCCGACCCTCTCCTCCCCACCCTTCGCCCTCGAGCCTCTTCTCTACCTCCCAACCGCCTACGGCGGCCTCGGCGTCAAGAACCCCTACATCACCCTCAACCTCGCGCGCAACCTCGTCAAAGACCCCAACGCCGCCATAAAATGCTACCTCGACAGCGAACGCGCCTACTACGACAAAGCCGCCGCCAACTTCTCAGCCCTCAAGCCCGACGCCATCGCCCGCAAACTCGACTCCATCTTCAACAACGACGAGCCGCGCATCGCAGCCGCTCTCGGCGACGACCGCACCTCCTTCATGCCCTTCAAGGACTTCGTCGCACACCGCGAGTCCATGCCGTACCCGCCCCTCCCGCTCCCACCGTACCCCGCGCCCCTCCCGACGGCGTACACGCCCGTGCCGGCCATGGTCCCCATGTACAATGCGTTGCTGTTGGAGCCGGTGGATCATATGCCGTGCAGTGACCGTGTCTCGGACGAGGTCAGGGCGTGCGCGCGGAAGGGTCTGGATATGAAATACTGGCGGCGTCTGAAGGGCGAGGAGAGGTGGGTGCTGCAGCTGTATGCTGACGAGTGCTTTGAGCGGTATGGGGGGTTGGAGATTTGGGTTGGGGGCGCGGTGCCGATGGAGGTTTTGAGGATTGTGAGGGGCGAGGATATGGATGGGGATGATGATGATTCGAGTTCGTATATGAGTGAGGTTTGAGAGGGGACGGGGGAGGTGGTGTCGTTTTTTTTCGTTTCGGACGCTCTTTTGGGGTTTCTTACTTGGCTTTACGTTTGTAATGGTTCTAGTTTATATAACGTTCACTGTCGTTCTCGCACACGGGATTTGGTTGTAACGATCATGATGTTACGATAATTTGTGTACTTCCAGTTATACTTTTAAACTTACAATAATATTCGTACGTCGCTTGCGCATGCTCTCGAATCGTTTTTGATTAGAGTGGATTTGTCAATCAGCTCGATTCCCTTCGTTAGATTGGCTTAATGGCACGGGAGGTTGGGACGACGGATATTAATTACGTGTTTATTGACGCAGATATTTGGGAGAACGACGAACTATTTAGATTGATATCTATAGTGGAAGAGCAACACGTCATGTCTGCTATGTTCAAAAATCAAATCGAAGCTGTGAAGAAGAAGAGCTGTGAGTCCACACGTGGAGCCGTCTTTCCAACTGCCATAAGTCGTTAGAGGGCTGGAACCCATAATGGGAGCGACAATTGAGGTTGAGCGCTCGTATTGATGTACAAAAGCATCCTATGCTAGATAAAGAGCATTGGCAGATAAAGACTGAATCGCTATATTGCTAAAGACGTCTCAAAAGCATATATAACTCACCTCGCATTCCTCAAAAGCATAAAAAAAAAAAGCCAAAGCTCCACAACGCAGATTCGAACACACGTCAAAACCCCCCAAAAAAATGGTAGCTTCTCTTTGATTGAGCGTGTCATCCTTAGTGCAGGGGCCATGCTAATCTTCTCTGTATTGTTTCAAATTGACTAAATGTCCGAAGACGAAAGTTAAGCTTCAGTTAATAATATATATACTACAATTTAAATGTTTGTGGGTGAGAAAAAGAGGCGTGGGCGCGGTGGTTGGCACGTGCGCGCCAGGCAAACGCTCTCACTGTGGTATCGCTGGGTGATAGCGGGGCTACGTCACTATTTCAGAGGGCGGTGAGGTTATCTGGACTACTTTGAGACGGTCTGTGTGTACTTAGGCAACGGGCGCGGCCGTATCAATCCACTGTTGCGTTGGGAGCTGCACTGCACGGAAACCTGACCTTGCTTCGCAGGTATGTGGAAGCAACTTATTCGTATATGTTTACATCTAGCCTGACCACCTTATCTGGGTTGAGCAAGCCCTTGGGGTCCAGCGCGAACTTGATCCTCCGCATGGCATCGACTCCCGCCTCTCCGACCTCCTCGGTCAGCAGGTCTCGCAGCTTGAGCCCGACTCCATGCTCGCCTGTAATCGTGCCATCAAGTTCCAGCGCCAGCTTCTGTATCTTTGCAAGAATCTTCTCAGCCTCACCCTTCTCCTCCTTGGGGCATACCACGCCTGTATGTGCGTTTCCTGCTTCGCATTAGCCCTCGCCGATCTGATAACCACCAAGCCGCAGGTCTTGCACTCACCATCGCCCGCATGTGCTACATTGCAGACAAACCAGTCCTTCCCGGTCTCTGCGACGATACGCTCGCTCTCCCCCACCAGCTTCGCCAGCTGCGAGATCGGCACCGCGGCATCCGTATGCGCAAAGATATCGTCGGGCGACTTCTTCATCGTGACGATCGCATTCCCCAGGGCCTTTCGCGCGCCCCACAACACATCGACCCTCTCCTTGTCTCCCGAAGCGTCAAACGATTTCGCCCCCTGCGCAGTACACAGCTGGCTGACAAACTGGATCTGCTCAGCGACGTTCTGCTTCGAGCCAGCAAACTTCAGAAACAGGCTTGGAAGCACCTCAAACTTCTGCTTCGAGAGGCCAGAGTGGTTGAGCGCGCGAATGCAGCCTGTATCCGTCATCTCGATTGCTTCGAGCAGATGGCCGCTCTTGAGAATTTTGACTGCCACGTCGACGCCTTTTTGCAGGTCTGGGAAGACGGCCATGCCGACGTGCAGGTTTTGGGGGAGGGATGTGACTTTGAGGACGGCTTCTGTGACGAGGGCGAGCGTGCCTTCGGAGCCGACGATCAGATTTGTGAGATCGTATCCAGCAGAGCTTTTCCTGGGGCGGTTCCTTGTCTTGACGATTGTGCCGTCTGCTAGTACAATGGTGAGCGAGATCACCCAGTCCTTCATTGTGCCATAACGGTAGGCATTGGTGCCAGAGCAGCCCATCGCTATCTGACCAGGTTAGCTGGAAACTCCAGATCTTGCTATCAAACCTACCATGCCCCCGATTTTCGCGCCTGGTGCTGGATCTGGAGGGAAGAACAATCCTTTTTTATCCAGGAATGCGTTCAGCTCCACCCAACCAATGTTCGGCTGGACCACGACATCGAGATCATCCTCGTTGAGTTTGATAATATTGTCCATATACTTGAAATCGATGCAGATACCTCCTCTAGTAGCAGCCAGCGCACCGCCGAGCGAAGTTCCCCCACCGAATGAGGTGATGGCTACATTGCGTTCGTGACAGGCCGACACGATAGAAGCAACCTCAGCTGTGGTCTTGGGGCAGAATACTACGGTGGGGGTCTCGTGGGGTGCGGCAAACGAATGACTAGTCTTGGACTTGGAGAAACACGATGACGGGTCTTGGGTATACTCAATATCATTGGTGGAAGAAATGTGTTGGACGAGGCCCTCTATGTTTTCCTTGGAATGTTTAAATACAAGAGTTGGGCTAGCAGAGAGAGGAAGAGTTGACTTGAGGTTTGCCATGTTGTCTGGATGATGACGAGGCAGAAGGACGATGAGAACGAAAGCGATGGACATTTAAGAGACGGAATGCACAGAAGTGCGGCGCGCATGTAGACTAGCTGGATTTGTCATCGTCGATATCTGGGGCCCCGCAATGCGCACTTTATTGGTCTCACCTCAGCGATCTAGGAGCAATGATCCCTAGCACTCCTACTGCGGAGCGAGATAAATGGCCGCAGACCCGTACGAGAGTTTGCGGTCACGTATGTCACCCCGCAAAACCTCTACAGGGAAACATGGACGTCAGCAGGGAATACTGCACGATAGTCCAGAGGTAATATACGCAGCGACTTGAGCATAAAGTAGATTAGTTTTACTGCCTTTCCATAGGCTGATGAATCCATTCGACATGTGGCATGCAAATGATGCATGCTCCATCTCAACCAAGCGCCATGGACTGTCTCTTCAATCGGCAGACCGTTGAACAGCGCGCAGAGAGCGACTAGCCTCTTTACAAAATACTCTCCGCCCCGCTCCGTTACGCTGTTGTCCAATTATCGCATCTCAAAAAGTCCCGCAGACTGGCGATCGCTTATTGAGATTTCTTGGCCTTGTTGTTGCTTCCCCTGCCCACGCCCATGCCATAATCATAGATCAACGAGCCTCCCAGGTACGCCGCGAGGAAAGTAACCGGCAGAGCAAACGCCGAGCTGATCAAGATGTTTGTTGTGCTCGGCACGTATCCCAACTCGGTCCTGCGTGTCCAGAAATTGTATGCGGCGCCAAAAACCATCGTGTCGTTGAGCATTGCGTGCAAGAGGCCGGTCTGCGCCTTTCTAGTGCTGAAGCCATCGCGCTGGATGAGGGGCATGAGCTCAAGAGCTCCGGTAATCACGGCTGGGAATGCGGTGATGAGGAGCAAAAGTGTGGTGTAGTATGATAGAGTGGGGAGGACCGCTGGATTGAGCTGGATCTGGAGGGTTTTGCAGGTGGACGCGACGAGGGGAGCAGTCGATGGGTGGGCCGAGGCGTAGTAGAGGGCGTCGAGAGCTCCGGTGAGCGTCGCAAAGGTAATAGGGAAGTGAACGGTAGCTGGATGTTTCGGATGGCTAGAAACATGAACTGTAAGCTTAGGGCATTGCGACTGATTGGATTGAAATTACCTGGCCATTGTGACGGTCGATGCTGCTGAAGATGCAATCGTGACCAAGACAGGTTTGTAAAATTTCTGATGGAATTGGAAGCGATTTCTCAAGTATTTGGGGAGAGTACGGAAGCGTGTTGTGTTGAGGAATGGAGAGCTCAGTGGTACGATGCACGAAATGTCACCGTCATCAGCCCAGTGGAGAGCCGAGGCCTCCTGCCCAATCACTGCCCGATGATTGGTCAATTGCACCCAATGCCATCCTTCGTGATACATACTAGACCAAAACCTTTGTCACACAGCATTGGGTTGAACTTTGCGAGGATGCGATTATTTTGATGAGAGTTTAACCAATGGGTCGGACTGAGCCGGCATCCCAGAGGCGATTTTAGGCTCGCCCAAGGCGGTCACCTACGGTAGTTCGCTCCTGCCTGTCTTACCTTGCACTCACTATATATGCAGCTCTAATTCATACCCAATTAGTTGTCTGCAGCCACACGGCACGAATGCAACCCTTCAGCCTCGCCCTCCTCGACTTCTAAAGAGCTTCAGTGAATCGATCTAGAAATTTACCCGAGCCATGGAGTAACCCGTCGCCGTGATCAGTCCCTCCCAAACCTCAAACTTCCCAAGTACGTACTCCAAAAAAGACTCAACATGGCCCCCATCAAACCCAACGGCACACTCGCATTCTGCAAATCCCCCTTCTGCTCCCAAACGAAGCACCACATGAAGAAAATCCACACCATCGGGCTCATGCAGACAATGTTGTACGCCAAAATACCCAAAAAGCTAATCTCCTGCCTGGCATACAGACCCCAGAAGAACATTCGCTGTTCCGAACTCTCATCAAGCTGGGATAACTTCTTAGGAAGTAGATGCAGGACGTCTCTGGAGTGTGCTTTCGAAGTGCGAGCGAAACAATGGCAGGATTTGGTGAATTGGAGGAAGTGGCGGCGACAGAAGAACTGCCACGAGCAAGAATCGAAACGCTTCTTGAATTCGTGAGAGCTAATGGGCGGGATAGGAATCATGGGTTGTGGGTTGTAGACGTAATTTGGGTCTGCGGCTTCGGGGTACTCGTTTGGAACGCGCGGGGCGAATCCAAGCTCGTCGAATTTTTCAAACTGTCGTTGTTGTCAGCAAGGTACATGGAAGAGGAAGAATACGACAGTGGCGCACTCTGTAGAAGTCACAGCGCGAAAAACGCCAAAAGCTGAAGAAGCGGCGTATGTAGCCTCGCAGTCGTAGATACTCTGAACGCAGCTCTCTGAAGAATTCCCGCGTGGTCCGGCCATTGACAAGTATCTGTGCCAAGTAATGGCTGCTTCCAGATTCGACAATCATCAAAACCCTACCAGAGATAGTGTAGACTCTTGGTATGATTGTTCCCGCAGGCTGTCCTGATGAAAGCTGGGTTGATTGATCGGGCGGTATACTAGGCTGAGACGCGGAGCCTGCTGCACTATCTGCACTAGAACCTTGTTGTTGACTCTGCAATGATTGCAGATCTATTACTTGGTTCGAAGAACTGCCGCTTGAAGTAGTCCCAGCGTATTGCTTGATGATCTGGAAAAAGTCCTCCGCGAATTTGAAGGGAACGATAGCGGATCTGCGCTCACCGCAATTCTACACTTGTTAGGAATATTCATTGACAGGGAATAAGATACATTACGCAAAGCCAGTTTATCCGTGCATGATCTTGCTTAAGTGGATGTTGGGTGGGAGCGAGAGGCCACCAGTCCCACGTTTCTCTTGTCCGTGATTCAATTCCGAGCTTAAGGTGGTTAAGCCAACCATTATCATTATTCGTGGAAACAGAAATCGCGTGATGAGGGACACTCGACAGATCGTCAACTAAACGATGAAGGTGAGCAGCCTAGTTTCGTCCGTAAGCCGATGTGTTGCCCGACTTATGCTTATAAACTAGCCTCAAGAGCTGGCGAGACATCGATGGGCGAGTGAGATCCACCACACTATTGCGGAAGTGCCGATATACCGAGCTCAAGTTGAAGATTACCTGGAGCTCCCGCAGCGAGATCGACTCAAAATCATCTACGGTATGCTGTACCTTGTAAAAGGTATTTGGTGGAATTATCATCGTATGATACTCGGAACTTTCCTCACCTACATCACTTGATGATCTTGAAAGATATTCCTCTTTATTGATTGAGCCTTTTATTGAGTCTGGCGGATCTATGGGCTGGGAAATGTTAGCCGATTCGAATTCTTCAACTAACAATGCTGCCGACCTTGTTGATTTTGCCCGAGACCGCTTTGGATGTGTTTTGACCAAGGAACTCTTCGACTCTTGCCAAGATGGTGGAGCTAATTGACACCGAATTCCGTAATAGCATATATGCAACAGTGTTGGGCCTCGTGTCTTTGTTCAAATGGTTCTCCAACTCCAAGCTTAAGGCGAATTGTCGTAAGAGACGGGGAATAGACTGCCTGAGTTTATGCTGGGAGAGTTGGCTTTTCTCAGTGTTTGTGAACTCGACACGCATATTAGCCCATAGCTGGTGCGCCAGAATTTCAGCCACTACGTTTCCTCTTTCCGACAAAGAGCGCTCTGCGGAGATGACATTATGTGCTAATTTAGCTTCTTTTATGACACCAGCTAAAGGAGAAGTATGAAGCTTATTCGTCGCATCAATGCTAATACTGGGTTCTATAGGTGACTTATTTGTAGTAGTCAGTGCATTGTGCTCAACTCGAGCTGTAGCTGTTGAAGCTTGCTCGAAAGTGGTCGAGGAAGAGTGCAGACTACTTCCATGAAGAGTGTGTTCGGCCATTAACTCATTCGTCTGTATTGGAGGAGCAAGCGAGTGCTGTGAATCCAAGTCTGTATTGGTCAAAGCGTTTTGTGAAGTCGTGCTGTTTCGATGACTACCGGTTCTACTAGGTCTGAACTCATTTCTCGTTTCGGGTGGGTTCTTGGAAATCGAGGGGGAGAATAGTGAAGGGGGATTGTGAATGATGGTAGGCGGATAGCGGACGGGTCGCCGCTGGGGAGCTTCTTCCGAGTCTGAGTCTGCATAGAGTGACGATCTTTGCCGTGCCCTTTCTATGGCGGCAGAGTGCCCTGTTTCCGTCGATGATGTATGTGGATAATTGTCATCGTCTTGGTCCTCAGTTATGTGGACAGTCCTCCTCTTGACGTTGTTACATAGCTTTTCCCCACGAGCCTTGCGGCAGGGGAACAAGCGTTCAAGGGTGCCACGCCTGCCATCGGAATAGACGTACACCCAACGTGACACATGCTTTGCTGCCGAGGTTTCGGTCACTCAATCTGAGGTCGATTGTGAATGCGCTGAGGCGCAATAGTCATGGGCGGCTTGATTGATGTACAAGGCTCCCGGGGACGAGATGCGGGGCGGGGATCAGCTTTTGATGTTTCGGCCCCCATTACATTGCCCATCGTATTGCTCGTCGTATAGCCACCAATCGACCGCGAGCGCAATGCTTGCAACAGGAGAGCCTCCCGAAAGAAGTCGGCCTGCGTATGCTTTCTACAGTAGCTTGTCACCATGGGTCATTCCGCTAATGAACATCGTCCTGACTGATTGCAAGAGGGGGCACGAAGAAAGATTTCGTGTTTTCGACGCCGATCGATCCCTAAGCTGCTTCTTTTCGTATCTGAAGGAGTTGTCTCGCGCGTGGTAGATGAAACAAGAATCAAGCTGATTTCGTGCTCGAGATAGAGCAGATTCGTCAAAGAATGAGTTGTAGGAGTCTTTTAAAGTAGGAAAGTACATGTGGAGTCGTGGACCTGACAGCATGCGTGACGCTAACCCAGAAGAGTCCAAGCGCACCGCCACACGTGCGGCTGAGCGCAATGACATCTTCATCGCTCGGTCCCCTTTTCGCCATCTCATCTACAATTCTTCCATCTCCGATATGAGCTATCATTACCGGTTCAATGGACCACGGAAAGGAGTCGTCTGCGAACGTCGATTGGCAAAGCGATGAGTACTGGCGCCACCGTCGCTTGTCTCCCGCCCAACTCCAGGTCCATGATATTCGTCTCGAGGGAGGGAGGTCTGACATTGGCGCAATGCTCGAGATGAAGGAAGTCCTCTCATCAAGTCTTCTTCCAGATCTAGAGAGGCGGGATGACTTGGCCAAATCCATCCACTTTGACGAGGCAACCGACAATCGCAGCGAGCAAAGTCGCCTAAAACAGCTGGCGGCAGAGTATGGTTGGATGAACTGCTTGAGGAGTGACGCCGTACAGCAAACCGTATTCGACCCGATGGATACGAGGAAATGTCGCTGGATGTAGGTCGTTTCCACCGCGAGAGGATGCGAAGCTCGCGCTGATGCAAAAGGCAACTGCAGACATATATCAAGTAAATTCTCCGACTATCTTTCAGGGGTACCCAATTCCAGAGCCTAGTTGTGTAATGGAAGCTTACCGAGGGCAGTGTCTTCTTGCTCTCTCAGATTGGAAACAAAACTCTTCCAATATCGTTAGTTCCCTGCAGGAGCTCGACCATTGTATCAATCAGAATGAACGGTTTTCAAAACACGGGAGATACTTTGCGCCTTTCTGCTCGACATTAGGCGACTGTGACAGCGATGACCACGAGATAGGGGAAGGTCCCAAGTTGCTTAGTGTGCCGTTCCTGGATTGGACAGTTGCAGGACAAGCGCCCCCACTCAGGTTCCAGATCGATCCACGCGAAGGATATCAGTCTGGGAAAAGTTCATCACATCTGATACGTTCGATTCTACAGCACTTTTATCGGCTGGAAGATACCACAGACCGTGAGCCGCAGCAAGTAAGATCGCTATTCACTTCCCCCGCCTCCTTCTTACGATTTCAGGTCTTCACCAAGCATAAGCCATGGCTCACAGATCGTAACCTGGATTTGAAAGTCAGACGATGGTACGGGTACTATCCTACTGTTCTTAATGTCGACGAGCTCTGGATTCTAGTCGTCGACGCAAGACACGTCGTTACCTTCTCGAGCAACCAGTCTTGGAAATCGCGCTGGCCTCCACTGCAGCTTTCAGCTAGAATCATGGAAGTATCATTTCGAGGTATCCGTAATGCCTACTTAAATTCATCCAATGAGCAAGACTACACGTCCAGTACCCACATTATTACGGCTCTTAGCGGCAGTCTTGGCATGATGCACCGCAGCTTCTGGACGGACATTACCCTCTGTTTATCGGATCGATATGCTAGCTACCTTGGACATCTCCAATATCGACTCCACAGAAGTCCGAGTACAAAGCTTGTTATGGACCTTTTGCAAGTACAAGAAGAGCTGAACATTATCATTGGGATTATGGATCAACAAATGGAACTAGTCGCTGGGCTTCAGGGCATCTTGAAGCCTGCCAAGGGACGGGACAAAGTTCAGACACAGGCTGATGCAGGGATCCAACCTATACGACATACGAACTCCATCCCCCATTCTAAGCTTGCAACGTACCGGCAGCTATCGTTTTCGCACCTGTCCGATCCCGCAGAACAGCTACTTGAGAATCTGCGTAGGGAGTATGCTGATCTATGCGACCTACGCGAGAACAGTAACTCGTTAATCAACCGCACGATTCAGCTTGTAAACATTCGCCTCGAGGACCATGGCAAAGCAATCTTGGTCTTCACCATCGTTACGATCATCTTCCTACCACTTTCGTTCGTCTCCAGCTTCTTTGGCATGAACTTCAGCGACATCCGCGACATGGAAAGAACGCAGACTCTATTCTGGTTGATCTCGGGCTGCTTAACGGTGGGGACGGTTGGATTTTCCATATTCCTGGCCTTCTACGGTGGAGCGATCGTAGACTTTTTCATCTCGTGGCGCGAGAACCGTCGCCGGAGATCGCAAATCCCTGAGGTAGTGCCACGTTCAGTTCAACGACAGGGGCCCGGGTTCAGGAACTTTGAGGTTCTGGATGCGGCGCGCCCGAGGCCAAATTTTGGGTTTTGATGGAAAGGTCGATCCTGGGCTCGTGCATGAGGCAGTCGGTGAAGGGAATCGCCGTTGTCTCGTGGTTCTCCTTCTCCAAGCATCCCTCAAAGGCAGAATGTAAGCTTTTGTCCGAATTTGATAGTTTATGCTAACAAGGATAGAGCTAATAGTAGTATTACAGTCCTATATGCATTTACACTCGGCACCTGGATGCATGACTTGCATTAGATTTCAATTCTCTGTATCATCTGGATTCGCGAACCATTCACAAAGAGGATTTTTGTAGTCTATGCATCGTTAGCGATTCCCCAAAATCATTCTCGAAGCACTCACAGTCACACTCGGGGCATTGCCAGAAATCCGAATTTTTCACATAACAAAAGTCCGTCGTTTCGCTCCACCACGTCCCGTTATTCTCGACCAGACATTGCAGCCAGACTTCCTGGTCGAAGACGTATTTTTTCTCCGTTTTGCAGTTATCTTGTGGACACTTGCGACAAGGTGCGTAGTCCTCTCCAACCGTCACATTGATCAGATACTGCACGCCCTGTTCGGCGGGGACGGGTAATGGGCTGCGCTTATCGATGTCGGATGTGCCGTTCTCGTTCCAATGCCACAGCTCTTCCAAAAATGGGATCGGGCCGCAGTTGTCGAGGTTCGTCAAGTCGGGTTTTTCGTATAAGCCCTTTTCTGCGACGTAGCAGTTATTGGTCGTTTTGAAATGGTACCTAACTGGATTAACAAGATTTTCCAGTGCACTGCCCCGGAACGATTTCATACGGGTCATCAATAATGATCTGTCCCTTGTCTGTCCAACAAGTCAACGACAGATCGGTATCCTCTGGGAGATATGCCATGATGTCGCAATCAATATCAGGACATATTCGGCATTCGGTCTTGTATTGAAGTGTCGCGTCTTCAGTCGTAATGGACTCGTCTTCGGAAGCCTTTCCACAGTATGCCAGATCAGATGTCCCTACGCCGTACATCAGCAAAGTCAACACAGGGCCCAAGCCACGTACAGGAGCCCGTGTACTCGTAAAGATCCCACTGTGTCACATAGCATCCAGCCTGGCTCTTCAACCAAATACTACAGATTCAGCAGTCAGTATTGGGAGAGAGTTGACCCAGTCGCAACGCCCATGGCCGCCAGGAAGACTCACTTATCCTCCATGATCCGCGTCCCCCTTGTCCAACACGTCACGTTGAACGTCTCATCATACGAGTAGTACAACTGATTCGTACACACCGAATGCGGACACGTCTTGCACTCGGTGTTGAAATCCGCCGCCGTCGAAATAAAGTCCTTCACCTCCGCGCACACAAGCCCAACCATGCACCCCAGAGCCAGCAAACCTCGTAGCGCCGATCTTCCGCGTGGACCCATTCTCGGCAATCCGCACGTAATCTACCCCAAGCAACTGGACCAGATTATCAAAAGTATGGGGAAAAGCGCAACGCGAGCAAAGGGGGGCAGCGATAAGAGAAAAGCAAGCACAAAACGCAGGATAACTCTGCCAAAAGGATAAAACGGGCAACGAGGACCCCACAAGGCGCAGGGTTAACTTGGCAAGAGCAAGGGGGATGCGGAGGAAATTCTGCTGTTCCACGAGAGCTTCCAGAGTTTGTTTCTCCCGGCGGGAGTAGCTGGCGGGGGGTGGATGCAGAGGGTCGTCGGCTCAATGGGACTACCGCGAGAGCCAGAGCCAGACGCTCAGGGCGGTCCGGGGGGGGATATAACACGCACGCAAGGCAAGTGCTGACTTTCACGCCTGCCGGTCTCGATGCCCCGACTACCGCGCCCCTGACCTCGCGGTGGAAAATCTCCACGCCGTAATACGGACTTTGCACATGGGCTGGAGCACGACACCAGCGCTCGACCCAGCTGCTACACACGCATGCGTCTTTGCAGTATCACTTCCGACTCAGAGGGCCCAGACTCGGTGGTCGCGATGGGAGCACTCCAAGACTTGCTGTGCCGTCAAGCTTTCCGTGCGCGGGCGCTGCGAATGGGGCGCGAGACGTATATGCGCGCTATATAGCTCGCAATATGGTGTATACAGCGTTTCCCCACATTTTCGGGTCTAAGCGCGGGGGCCCCTGATGCGAGGCCGGGGGAGGTTGGGCGGCTCGGGGTTCAGGCTGAAAGGGGGCGGTTGCGTTGCCGGATTCGGGGGGGCCGAGGGGTGCGTGGTGGATGCGTTGGAGATGGGGAGACTGTTTGTAAGATTGTTTGGAGAGGAGGGAGGAGGGTCTGGATTTTTGGGGGTGCCATTGGGGGGCCCGGTGTGTTGCGGACCGGGTCGGGTGCGGGAGATCGAATCGTGCGAGATGCGATTCGAGATGGGCGGTGGGCTATACATAGCGAAGAAGTATTGAGGCGAAGCGAAATGCAGCTGTCGGCTATTGGATTCGGTGAGATTCTAGAGAGTCGAGACCGATCGCGAGTATGAATCGGCTTCGCTATCTCGCATCTCCCTTGGGAGTCAGGAAAGTGTGGTTTGATGTGCCAATGCTAACGATTAATAGCAATTACATCCTCCTCCTTTCCTTGCTTAGAACCTTTTCTAAGCCTATATGAGGTTTAAAAAATGCTAAGCCTTTCAGCATCAAGAAAGCTACCAGGATGCGATCAGTGTTTTGGGAAGTCCTCGACATCTGCACTCACCAATCCTCAAAGGCATCGACATCAAATTGAGCCTATTTTGCAACTACGAATGTGTCTTTTCAATATCGCTACCCACATATACAAAACTCTTCAATCGTCATAACCCAGTCCCCATCTCATCTCTACGCAATAAATGTCTCCTCCCTCTTTGCCCACGTCCTCCAAACCTCAAAGTCCTTATGCTGCGCGGCCTTCAAGCTCAGCTTGACCTGCCCCTGCGCCGTATGCTTGCTCACGCTCGCACTCGCGCTCGCCTTCTGAGCCGGCGCATTCGCATTCAACGCGAAACCGATGGCAGGCTGCGCATCCGTTGCCTTGAACGTGGTGCCGTCAGTCTGGATACATTTTCCGCAGAGGAACGTGTAGGTCCAGTGGGTGCTGTTGACGTAGGTACCGTTCGCGATCGGGGTCTGGGTGAAAGTGCCAGTGGCGACGGCAGGGGAGCCGTATTGACTAGCAGCGTACCTGTCAGCGTTGCTTCTCGAACAGAGTACAATTTGCTACACGATAAAGTTGCTCGAGGGCATCTGAGGAAGGCAGTACTCACGCGGCCTTGCGGAAGGAAGAGACAATGTTCTGTCCATTCGGCCATGCCAGTATCAACAGCTTGTTCAGCATGCCGCCTCCAAGGCTGGCGCCGCTGTATCCTGTGCCCTTGCCACCGATCGTAGCGATGAAATCGGTTCCTCCGGTGCTGTTCGCGGGCGTCGAAATGCCGAAGAAGTAGCCCGAGGTGGCGTCAACGTAGGCGCTGAACGTGATGCCGGATTTGGCGTCCGTGTACGGGGCTGCTGTTTGCGCCGTGGCGAGGCCGACGGCCGCGAGAATAGGGAGGAGCTTCATGTTGGTCTGCAGCTACTCGATGATGCTGGAGATGCGAGTTTGGGGATGGTAGGACGAGCTTGAGTCTGGGTATCTGCTGTTGATTTGATTTATAGGTCTCAGCGAGTATGTAGTCAACCGGGCCCGGGTTGCTCCTCCACCTGCTTCCATCCCGGAGACGCTCTCGTCCTGCTTGTTCTGTAATCAAAGCTGTGCGTCCAGATTACCACTGCTCGAGACAGCATCAATTGCATCATTTCGTGTCAATCTTATCCTCAGCCAGACTGTCAATGCCGAAATTGAGAGATTGCGAGTGTAGATGGTAGATGGTTCGGGACGGGTCATGGTAAATGCGAAGGATGGGATTGGTGGATGCGCCTCGCTTTGATATGGAATCGAAGACAAGCCTTCAGGGGCTCGTGGCTTGTATATGAACTGCTCAAGTCGTTGCATCTCTACTGCGGGGAAACAGATTGTCTCGGATTAGGGATTGGAGCAGTGAGTCTGGGCTTCGACCACCGTGATGTCAATTCAGGCATTTGTGCAAAATCACGACCCAAAAGCCTTCCTTCCCGCGTCACGAGCCTTCTGACACGCGAAAGTTTTTGCAGAGCTTGTCGTGGTTTTGATATGACGTTAGATTGCCGATGCGAGTTGTGGTGTTCCTGTTTCAGCGAGATCTGTGGGATCGCGTTTTAGCCTGCCGATCATCTGTTCCAGATATTGTCAGCCAATGACGTCGACGCTGATTATTTGACTCATTTTGATAGATCGTATTTGCCTGTCGCATCTAACACACCGAGCATGGTTTGCTGCGTCCAAAGGCTTGGCTCGTCCAGATCGGACCGCAATCCGCGTCTGTAGAATGCCACTACACATGCACCAAATAAGCATGCACCGAATGAAGAGGCTGAAATAAATTCGATCCTCGATAGTAGCGACTGTCGATTACAGCAGAGGAAAGAACCATCATACAAAGGAAACGTATTGTAGCCCCAAGTAAATCAATTTGGACATTTCAGCAGTTGCGATCTAAAAGATAGAAAAGTCAAGGGGAAAAGCAAGGAGCGAAGGTGACCCTGCGCTTCATCGCTTCAGCCCTGCTGTATACCATGTGCAAAACCGTTCATATATCTAGCTCATGCGTTGTGGGTTGTGGGTTCCTGTTACGAAATATTTGAAACAGGTTTCTGTTTTTCGACATGTGTCCTAAAAGAGGCCAGAACCTAATCGAACTTGACAACCACTCTCTTACAATAAGTTATGACTGGGAACGCTTGATGCTTTGCTGCGAGAGTCCTTCTTGTATTTGGGTTTGTTGATTTTCTTGGGGATGTTTGCAGAGTGTGAAGTAGCGTCCGAGTTCTTACGAGCTTTTGTCATCTCAATCTTCTTGGGCGAATGCTTTGATTTGGCCATGCCATTCTCGTTCGAACACTTCACTTGGATGGCAATGCGCTTCCGCGGTAGATTATCCTTTGGGGAATCGGAAGATGATTGAGATGTAATGGAAGGGAGACGAACGGTTCGAGGATTGGCCACACTATTCGTAGTGGTGGGTTTGAGAACTGGCGACGGCACAAGAGAGGTCTTAGATTTGTCAAGGCTCCTTTCAGAAGTGTAGCTGTCGCAATCGGATGGTGACATCGGTCTGTAAGTGGCACCTGGTTGTTGCGGTTCTTCCAGGTCTATCAAGTTGACCATTTCGCCAAGATGACCTTCAGAATGAGAGATGTCGCTTTCCCCATGCCTGCTTCCTGATGAGCGCTTGGTCTCGCAGCCGACGGTCGGTCCATTGGCGGGCTTGAAGAGACTGGCACGATCGGGTTCAATGCTGGTGTTACAGTCCTCTCCTTGTGCATTCTTTTCGTTGCGCTTCTCCATCCAAGTGAGCGGTCTAGTCTTGATTGCATTCTTGTCTTGCCACCATTTGGGATACTCGCGGGCACCAGTCAGCTCTCGCAACTTCCCCTTGTCAGGCATTACGTGCTTGTATAGACAGCCGCCCTGGGTCTCGTAATCGCACTCTCCGAATCTGATCCAATGAGTACAGAATTCCTTCTTGGATTTATCCGGTTGGACCCCGGACGGTGGAGGAGGCCGCGGGGTGTAACGGACACGCTCGGCGTCTGTAGCGTAGACGCTTGCAATGTTTTTTTCGATGCTATCGTTCAAGGCCTGCGACTATTGTTGGTCAGCATAGAGTTGTGCGGTTTTTCAGCGACCCGCTTACCAGGCGCTCTGCTGCCTGAGTGCGTCCGTGCGGCTCCCTCGGGAACACTCGGTGTTTTGGGGATCTTTCGGTGCTAGAAAGCGGTTCGATCAAGTCATGACGCTCCGAGGAGCCTCTAGATCTAGCCTGGTGATCAGGCGCAAGGAAGGTTGGTGAGGAACTTGGCGGGGCGAGCGGTTTGACGTGGTAGGGAAACGGTGGGTCGGAAGTGTTGTCAACAACGTCCCATCTTCGCAGCAACGCCTCTTGGTAGGTGGTCTGACGGGGAAGCTCCTGCAGTTGGAAAGGAAGTTGATCAACTGGGACCAGGGGTACCACCGTCTGGTCATCTCGGACAATGCAGAATTGTCGACTGGGTTCAACAATGCTTTGATAACGCCGATGAGCCGGGGGAAATCTGACATCGCTGTGTGCCATGGTGCTGATTTTGAGATCTCACTGACTGTGATCGGTATATCGAGTTCACGGAAGAGACACGAAGGCAGTATATAAGAAATCACCTAGAGTCATGAGAAGGACAGGATGGTGTGACAAGTCTTTGCGTCTCTATGGCAAGCTGCAGGAAAAACGTCAAGCGAGGTGGAACAAGTGCACAACGCGTGCGGATCAATGCGGCCACGCGTGTCTTACGGTGGTACCCTGGCGTTTGCCCAGCCTTTCAGATGTGTAAAATGAGTAGGTAGCCAAATACATTCCCGGCGCAATCGGCGTGCCAGTTTTTGCATAGTTATCGCTCTTCAGCAAGTCAGCAATTGTTCGCGTACGGGCCCTCAAAAAGACTTTGGTTTAGGTATTGATCTCGGAGCAGCGAGACTCTCCACCCGCTAGCCAAGCAGGTCTCATTTCTTAAAGTTGCAGCAAACAAAAGTGCATGCTTGAGTCCTCCCCGTCGCTTTCTCGGACTGTTACATGACGCAGTATCCCTGCCAGTACCCTTCCGCAATGCCTTGGTATTCTTATCGGGAATTGTACTCGCGTAGAGAAAAGAATAGGGAAGTTCGAGGAGACCCAGAATACCGTGGTTATTTTGAGGGCTGGACGGGATTATGGTTTAGCAGCAGTTCGATTCGTATGCAAGAAGTCTATACGCGAAGCACCTGGAGCAGGCAAATAGAGGTGTCGCTTAAAGCGTTCAAACCGAGGCGGAGAGTCCTCACCAAAATTTTTCGAACCTTAGGAAAGTGGACGGCGAGCATTGGGGCGGAAGAGCGACCCGCCATGGCATGTGCTCTAGGTGCAGGAAACAAGGGATAATCGCCTATGTGCAATTAAAAATCGCACTATTATTAGAGAGGGACAGAACCGGCTCCATGTCCAACGCAATTCTCCTCTCGGTTCGGCTATGCTGACCTAGCTGTTCGATGATTGAGCGCATGATTGCATGTGATGAACAAACGCGATGTTCTAAGCTGAGGCTTGACTGTGATTAAAGGATATGCAAGAAACATATGCAATGGCAGCAGCGCGGTAAAGTCGTAGATTCCGCTCACACAGGAGAGTACTCGAGAGCTGATCGTCGAGAAAATCATGCGAAGGCGAATCGAGACTTGAATACTCGATCAAAAACGATTTTCGATGCTCCCGATTTCGAGCCATTAAACTCAACACAATCAACGGCCCTACAGGGCAACACCGGCGATGGTGAAGTACTGGGTAACATGATGATTGAAAGAGCATTTGAGTAGCTCTAGAGAGGTCGGATCTAAAGGCTGGGAAGTACTGAAAGCTGAGGCTGAGGCCAGGGAAAATTAGCGTGAAGCGTGTAGAACGCGTTGTGGCCAATCTCATTGTATGGCATCTACGTAAGACCCATCTATATATTCAGAGCAATCTTGGAGGATGAACCACTTTTCGACGACATCAATATGGCGAGCATATCAGGAAGTGTATTGAAGAGGAGCTCATCGAGAATTGCAGATGTTGAATCTGTATTGGCTAAGAATAAAGTGTTTCGCCAAAGAAAGAATGATTTTAACCAATTTCAAGCTGGAACTTCCACCTTCTCTTGTGTTTAAATGTAACGAATGTGTGTATCGCTGCAGCTAATGCAAGCAATATTTCAACTATCTCCTTCAGCAAGCAACGATTCAACCTTGTCCTTCTACACAGTTTCCTGCTCCGAAAGAGCGAATGCGGTAGCTGAATTAGTTGGCGTCACCAACGCAACCCAATCCGCAGTGATATTCTACTCTGCATGACGACTCTGTTCACACATTAGTAACGTAGTACACAGAAAATGATACTTAGTTTCTGTCTTGAACCATTTGCTCTACGAGACCAAAAAGGTAAACTTACGACAGCTATGAAGATTAAACGGTCAGTATATTAACGCCATGATCAAAGATTGGTTTCTTACACAACAGTACAACTTCCTCCTTGGCCTGTACAACTAGGGATGCAGTTTCTGAAGCAGCTAAGGCATGAGTCGCGGTCACATGCGCGTTTTTCCAGGAGGGGCGTTGTGGGCGTTGTGGGCGTTGCCAACGTGGATGCTACCAACGCAGCAAAGAGAACGAAGATGGAGGATTTCATGGTGTAAAGTAACGAAGCTGCTTGAATGTGTATCGATTGTGGATATTTGAAGTGCGATGTTTTCTTTTGGCAGGGAAATTTGCTTGTATTTATATCAATAAGAGAAAGGTTCTCGGGTTCGCTACCTTGAATACCATTTTCCACTTCTAGGTGCAAAAAGTCGTGCGCTGACAGGTGTTGAAAGCGAGCTATTCTGATCGTTTCTACTTCTGGGTACTAATACGAATACCCGTCCGTCGATAAGTGGCCAGTAGAAATGGGTTGATATACCATTTTCTACTTCTAGGTACTAATACGAATACTCGTCTGCTAACAGCAGCAGTTGAGACGGTGTACATTCCCCTCTTGGGGGTAAAACCCCCATCTCCGGAGTTCCTCAGGGTGTCCAGGGATGCTCAATCTAGCCTGATTTAGTGTAGTTGACCGTATATTTGGTGTTGTTAAGTGCTGACTATCGTTGAGCTGGGAGACGTATGGTGGGATATCTACCATACTAACTTGTATGAAGATAGTCCCCAAATTTGTCAAAGACCTACCCTTGTTGGGTATGCCTTGAGGGATTTGGCGGGTTCCCTAATTCCCGCGGAGCTGAAATCCGTCCCCTCCGTCTCAACCAGTAGATAGGCGGCTGATAGAAATGAGTTATTCTGGGCTGCTGAGATTCATCCTTAATGCTGGTGCTAATAAAAGATTGTAGGCGATCGCTCCCAGATTCACAGAGGATGAACGATAGGACGGATGACCACCTCTACCTCAACCGGAACTAGCTCCTATGGATGCAAAAAGTCAACGTATGCACAGAGCATCTTAAACGTTCAAACCAAGGCGGAGAGTGCATGGTACGTCGGGCAGGTAAAAGGTTGCGATTTTGCTCAACAAGTTTTTTCGAACTTAAGGAAAGTGGACGACGCGGTCGAGTGCAGCCACGGCAGCGGGGCGGAAGAGCGAGCCGCCATGGCACATGCCCTAGTCTTGTCATGGACGTGATTTCCAGCAGGGATGCCGCGTCGATCCACGGCTGCCCAGACGCCCCCACACTGAGGAACGTTGGGGCTCTCCTCACCACCACCGCCACTCCCCAGAAGTGCAGCATGCACCGTCGACGTTTTACGCCCACTGCACATAATACACATGTACATCTACCGGGCAGGATGTCGCAACAGCGGAGGAGGCTCCGGATTCTCGAACGGGTTGTTGGGACCTCCAAATACCGGGCTACGTTTCGGCCGCAACTCTATTTTCTCCTCAAACGGATGCATACGCACGCCACCGCTAGCAGCCAGTCTCGTGCACCCCATGCAGCCCTATTTTGCACGTGTTCCCCACAGCTGCATGGCCAGAAGCATTGTTTCTGAGATAAACTTCGCAGCTGGCGCCGGGGCCCAAACACAGCAAAGAGTTTGAAGCGGCGCCAGCGATTATCCAGTCGCCGATGCTGTTCCCCACGCCCGGATCGAGGATCTGTGGAGTCTGCCTTCGCAGTCCGTCGAATCATTCGCAGAGAATCGTGTACATGATTCAGGGCCGCCTCGACGGCGGCAGGATGCCATGCAAAGACTATGTGCAAACGGCAAGATTGAGCTTGCAAAGACTGCGTTTGAGGAACGTCAGGTAGCTGAAACTTTGGCTATCATTAGCCAGGTCCTTCTGTGCTCCGATCGCATTGCATCTTGCATCTCGTACCCTTTGATTCTGCTGTTTATTATCCTTCCAGACATCTCGCATCACACTCCTCGATGTCGCTGACAGTCTTCCTGGTGGACGAATCCGAGACATGCAAGGCCGTGCAAACGAGGTGCTGGCGGTTGCCATTCTGTTCTTCGCCCTAACGTGGCTGACCGTCAGCCTGCGTATCTATGTGCGCGGCTTCATGCTCGACACCTGGGGAAGGGACGACACCGCAATGGCAGTGACTCTGGTATGCGCGATCGGCGACTTGCATGGAAAATCTGTGCGCTGACGAGGATAGGTGCTTTTCAGTCTGTATCTGATATCGCAAATCATAGCGGCCGTCTACGGCACAGGACGTCATCGATGGGAGCTCACAGACAACCACGCGAGAATCGCGCTAATCGTACGTACATCTCTGCTCAAGATGAACAGAAAGAAGGCTGACAATGCTCAAGTTCTGGTACCTCTGCGAGCTACTGTATATTGTTCTTAGCTGCACTCTAAAAATCTCACTCGGCATCTTCTACATGCGCGTGGCTGTACAAAACTGGCATATCTGGTGCATCAAACTACTTATGATTGGCACCGTCGTATTCGGTAGCATCTACTTCTTCTTGGTCATGTTTCAATGCATCCCTGGTATAGTGTGCCCACAAGCAGTCCTTTGAGCCGGAGCTAACGCATATAGTATCGGAATTCTGGAACAACCACCCAGCGTCGAGCAGGTGTATCCCCAAAGCGCCGACCACTGGCATATCATATGCGCTCGGTGCCCTCAATGCCTCCGCCGACTGGGGATTCGGCCTCCTTCCGTTTTTCATTGTGTGGAGCCTGCAAATGAACGTCAAGACGAAGATGCTCGTCGCGGGCATCCTGGCCTTTGCTTCAATGTCAGTAGAGTCGTTCCTGTCGAGTGTAGAAGCCAGAAGCTGACCTTGCACAGCGGAAGTACCGCTACCATTGTGCGTATGCAGTATTTACACACCCTCACGAACGGCGAAGACTTTCTTTGGGCCACAACTGACGTGGCAATCTGGTCGACGGTCGAGCCGGGAATTGGGATAACCGCTGGGAGTCTGGCGACACTGCGGCCATTGTTGCAGAGCTGGCTCTTTCGGGCAGGTTTTGTTTCCGAGCCACATTCTCACCAGCGACGAAATGTGGCAGAGCCTAGTTCACGGAGCAGTCGAAAGAAAAACGGCTATCACCGCGGTTTAGGCTTGACGGATCTTGTGCCAACAGAGCAGGTCAGCAACTGCGGGACTGTGAACGCCCCCCGAACAAGCCAGGATGAATCAGAGACTGTCAGCCGACAATATGCCTTGGATGAGGAGATGGGATTATCTAACAAATCGACAAACGGCAGCAATGGCCCTGGACCAACCGACGAGAGGATTGTGGTAGCACAGCAGATCGAGGAAGGTCCACCCCGCCTTCACTTACGAGATTCACTGCGAAACTCATTCAGAATTGACGTAGTATGGAGTTGGGGAAAGTGAAAGAAGGCTTAATAAATGTTTTACTGTTGGTGTTTGCGCTGCGATTGCCGACTATTCCTGCAATTCGACAATCTCGTCACTACCACAACCCAACATCAGGACTACCACACACTACGAACACAACCGCAGAAATGGCCTTCGCATTCGCTCAGAACCCTTTCGTCATCCATCCTGCTCTTGTCAGTCCGCCTGAACTTCCTACCATTGATCTGGAAGAGGCCTGGAAGCATCCTCCCCTGCCATCCCACCAGACAATCCTCCGATACGAGATCCGACAAGCTGAAATCGCCATCAATCATATCACAGATGGCGAGGAGCGCGGCCCAATCATCCCGTCCCCCGAAGAGATCGATCGCCAGGAGAAGGTGAGCAGGTTTGAGACCCTGCTCACTGACGCCCTCACTCTCATCCGAACCCAAGGCGCCTACACGATCTTTGGGTACACGCAATTCGTCCCCTGGCCCGCCCCAGCTCCAGCCCTCAACACGTTCTATGTAAGTAATCCGTCCTACCCTCTATCCTGGCTTCAGCTAATCCCCCAAACCAGATCCAACGATCGTTCACGTGCGCGCAGAAGCTCCTGATAGAGGACCGCAAGCTCGTGCAGATGAGCATGACGCGCGCCGCCGCCCTCGAAACCTTCGACCGGCTGTGGGAGGTCACGATCCAGCTCGTGGACACGCTCGTCGAGACCGGCGTCCTCACCTTCGAGGCGTGGGTCTGGGGCGTATATGGCCTCACGCCGGGGTACGTTGACTCCAGCAACTCTGTTTTAGTTTGCTTTACTGACGGCAACAGATACCGCGAGCTGGATCGTGACTTCGATGCGCTCAAGACGCGGATGCAGAAGGGGTTGAAGGGGCTCGCGGGGGAGCAGACGATCGAGGAGGTGTGGGCTCGGGAGCGCACGCGCGCGGGTAGGTGGCTTTGCTTGATGGGCTGAAGAAGGCTTCTGATACATGAACAGGGTCGTCGTTGTCGAGGGTGGAGGCCTTGAGGCGCACGCACAAGCATTTGCACCGCGACGCTGCGCGGCTCTTCCACAGCATGAAGCGCGATTGGCGCATGGTACGCATGTACTACCTCGTCCGCATCGTCCAGCGGTGGCTCGAAAGCGCTGGCTGGACGGAGAAGCGCCTTGCGCAGTACGGATTGTAGGGGGTCTTGCTCACCATGGGCCAATTGGCCTTTATGCGTGGCGCGGCCGCATGGCGTCGAGGGCGTTTGCTTGTGCGGGCTCTCATTGTTTACTGCAGGCGTTGGGGTAGATACCCGGGGGAGTGGGGGGTTTACATGGATAGCCATCCCGGCTTCAAGGGGGAATACTTGTGGTTCATAGACGGCATGATAGACGTCGAGGCGCTGGCCTCATGTATGGAATTCTGACTTCTTGATCAAGACTTGCCTCCAACTTTGCCTGCTCCTCTGAAGAAGAATTGGACTATCAACAGTGCGACGACGGCGATGCCGAAATTAAACCACGCAGCACTTCGCAGTCCAGCCTTTAGCGCTGGGTCTCCTGGGCTGAGTCCATGTTGTCCGTCCCCGCCGATTGCTTCTACGTCCAGTCCCTTCTTGTCTGCGATGACAGCTGTTTGGATGGCTGTTGCTATCGCGAGTCCAATAGCACGTCCGACTTGTCCGACGGCGTTGATGAGCGCACCACCCAATGCCTGGTCCTCGCTCGGTAGGCTCTTCGCTGTGTAGAGCGTGAGCGTCGGGTCTGGGACGTCGTTAGCTTATCCCTGTTCGCATTGCCGCACAACTCCTGGCCAACACCTCCTCATGACCTTGATCTCAGCAACCAGGGTTCTCCATATGTTCCCTGGCCCCCTCAACTCTTGTTGAAACGGTGTTCGCTCGTTGATGCGAAGAAAGGACTCACACAGTGTATCCGCTCCACAGACACTCAAGACCATAGCTGGAAAACCATATGCCCAGTACGTCGTCCCATCTTTCAGCGGTACGGCGAATAACAGACTTGACAGTGAGACTGAGAGCGTGCCGAACGTCAGGATGACACGTGTTGGCAGGAGCGAGAGCAAATGCGCAGTGATGAACGCGACTATAACGCCGGAGACTCCCGTCGGAATGAAGCGCAGCGTTGTCTGAATTACGCTGAGACCTTCGTAGCCTTGAAACCTATGTCTGTGTTAGTACTTGAAACTCTTTTTGTGAATGAGGACTGCATAAAATTCCCAAGTAGTAATTTTGTTGGAATCGAGATTCGAAAGGAAGAAATCGGACATACCAGTACGTAGCGTATATGAGAAAGTTGTTGAAACTGGCAAAAAAAAGCAGCATGATGATATTCGCCGCACAAAACCGCATATTCTTGAATATCGACACCTTCATCAGCGGCTTATTCTCCCCTCTGCGTTCCAGATACGCTTGCCACACAGCAAACAGCGCAATCATCAGCACTGCGACGACGATTAGTACCGGCACCCACGGCGTGCTCCACCCCACCACATTGCCCTCGGTCAGCGCGAACAGCAGTATCAACAAACCAACCGTGACCAGCGTCCCACCGATCCAGTCGACGTTTCTGCGCATCGAAATAGGCAGCGCCTCTGGTGGTGGAGGTGGAGGCAGCGGGATAACAAAGTACCCAGCCACCGTAACGGCTGCAGCAAGCATGGCGAAGATCCAGAAGATCCAGCGCCATTCGAGATACTGGCCCAGCACGCCCGAGAACAAATTGCCAAAGATGCCACCCAGCGGCGCGCCCGCACCTATATGCATCGTAAGCCTCTATCCCCATCTCCTTGCGCCGTCCCGAAAACCGAGATTTGAATATGTAGAGTGAAGAGGGGAGGGGAATGGAGAAGAAGGAACACCCACCATAACAACTAAAAGCATAATTCCTCGCCCTCCCCCCCCCAAACACCGTCCCCAGTATCCCAATCGCAGTCGGCACCATCGCCGCGGCCCCCAACCCCTGCAACCCCCTCACAACATCGAACCCAATCTCGCTGCGCACAAACGGAGCCAACAAGCTCATACCCGTCAACCACGCGCTGCCCCAGATGAAAATGAGCCGCTTGCCGTACACGTCGGCGATGCGGCCCCAGAGCAGCAGGAAGCAGCCAAAGGTCAAAGAGTACGCGGATATGACCCATTGTTGGCGCGAGGGCGGGATTGAGAGGGCGGTGGAGATGGTGGGGAGGATTATTATGGCGGCTTGGACGCCGAGGGTCTGCGGG